>JAWWEN010000020.1:16077659-16115537 GCA_035582955.1 Sycophila texana | reverse complement strand
TTAAGAGTTCGCTTAGATCTTTTACTTGTAGTTTTTAAGTTAGTTTAAGATTATTAGTTTTAGTTTGTTACTAGATCTGAAGGATTATTTTTGTATTGAAGGACTTTTAAGTCCGTTGAAATTATTAAATAAATAAATAAATAAATATATGCAAAGCGGCAGTGCAAACTCGAGTACTGCGAGACTGCGACGCAAAGACAATCAAATTTCATCAGACTCCTTTAAAAAAGACGTGTATGTACGTCTCGGTAACTATATATCAAAGCCACGCACAAGGCTCGGCCAGTATCATGGCCCTATATCGAGTCAGCAGCACGCAGAACAACTTACACAGTTACATCTATATACTACCTCTATATTAAACCCTCGTGTAGACTGTAGAGTACAATTCCCTCCCCTATACCAACACACGCTGGTATGTTTACAATTTACATTCACAGACGCTCGCGAAGATACGCGCGCGCGTTCGCAGCGAGATCGCGCGGTGGTCGCGCTCTCGCGGACACGGATCGGAGCCGCATTATATACACGCGCAGTGGCGCAGTCAGTGATAGGTAGTCGTGCTTGGACCGCGCGCTCTCAGTCCGCGCACTCCGCGCTCCGTGCAGCGGCGCGTCTTTTTTTCCCCCCGCGCACCAGCGAACCAAGTGCAGCGACCGAGGCAGCGACGCTGCCCAGCGTCAATCCGAACCACCCCCGCGGCAGTCCCGCGGAAGACAGTGTCCAGGAGCACCTGCGTCCTTTCGCCTCCTGCGGAGGTTAGGCGCCGTGTCAACGTCTGCGCACGACGGACTCCAGCGGAGAACCTGTTGACACCGCGGGCCCACCGAAGATTCCCGGCGACGTCCCCGCGGACGCTCGTCTCCGCTGCCGCGCGAGGATGTGAGCCGCGGCGTGCATCACCGCAGGCTCCGCGCGCGTATATATACGACAGACATATATACACAACGTCGCGCGGGCTCCTCTCTCTCGCTCTCTCCAGGCTAGCTCTCGCGGCCCCTCCGGCGCGTGCGCGCGCAACACGGCAAACATGCGGCTGCGAGGAGCAGCGGCAGCGGCTCATCGTCCTCGGCATCCAGCTCTTCCGCGTCCGCGGTGGCGCCTTCTCTGAAGGGAGGACCGCGCGGTACGTGCCAACGAGAGAGTGCTGAGCGCCGCGCGCCGACGAGGGACTGTGCGCGCTCGCTCCTCGGCCAACCGCAAGGAGTCCCGGCAACACGGCCTCGTCTCTCCGTGCTGGGAGCCACGGGCGAATGAGCCCGGATTTATGGCGGCCCGAGTCATCCTGCTCGGCATCTTGTTTACGGAAGTCCTCAGGCCTGTCTGCCCCGCAGGTGCGCACCACACCATATCCTATCTCTTATCATCGTAGTGTAGATACTCGTACTTCTTTCTCCGTCTCTATCTCTCTCTCTTTTATCCGAGTATCGCGTTTGGGTATCGCGAAAAGAGTCCATGGGAAATCACGCGGAGAGGGTCACACGGGTGCAGTACGCTGCTTTTGTTATGGTGCGCTAACGCCGTTTCTTTCTGATGTACTCGCGTGCGTACGTCCTTCTCTCTCGCTCCCTTTTTCCTTCCTTCCTCTTCCTTGTATCCTGCACATAACCCACCTTGCTCTCTCGTGCATGTCGTAATAGGGGGAAGAGCGAGAAGGAGACACATAGGCGTAGTTTCTTTCTTTCGCTTCGATTCGGGTATTCGATTTTTCGCGAACTCCGCTACTCCAACTGTAGTATATACTTTTACTGCCTTTTTTTTTTCGTTTGTCTTGCGGAAGTGCGCAGATTGCGGATGAAAGCACCGAAGTTGCGCGATGTCTGCCTCCCGAACGTTTGGTATTGGACGCGACTTGTACCGACGTTACGGCGATTTTTTTTTTTCGTGGAGTTAGTGCGGCTGTAAAATCCGTAATTTAGTATGCAGACAGACTGTAATTTAAGTGGAACGAGTCCAGGTTAGTTTGTTTGCATGTTTATGAATATTGTATTAAAGTCTTGTACTACTTACTCGCCGGGCTTATTGGATATCGCCCGATAGAACTTTACGTATTACTCACCCGTTCGGGTTACATATTATTATTATTAATTTTAATAAAGCTACTTACTTTTCGGAGTTCGGAGTCCCTTATATCTCACTCTTTAAGCCTTTACCCAGAATATTTTACTTTTTAGTTTTCACTTGAATACGGAACCAGTAGATTAAGTTTATAAAGTAAGTAAAAAAAAATCAATGTACAATAAAAGGGCCTGCCAGTATATCATAGAAAAGTATATATCCACACTCTGTACAGTACATAACGATATTCAGTATACAAGTATATGAAAGTAAGTAAAAAAGAAAAGAAAGAATTCGAGCAATAACAAACCAATGTACAATAATACAAACAAACGACTGCCGTTATCATAGTGTCATTAAAAAATACATCGCGTATCAGTGCGCTCTACAATCGTTGATCTTGAATGAATTCGCGTAATGGCCACAAAAGGATCATTATTAAAAAAAAAAAAAAAAAAAAATCCCCATCCAGCGGAGCAAAAAAAAGAAGCCCTAGGAGAGTAGCGACTCCCTTCGAAATAAATAAGCATTAAAAACGTCTCAACGGTAAATCTACTTGAAAAGCTGAACGAGCAAGCGCATCGCCCGAGCGACAAAGAAGCGGCCGGGCGTGCATCGGAGTGCGCTCGCACGCGGGACGCGGTAACGGCACGGGGAGAGAGAGAATCGGCCCCTCGGCGCAATCGTAATCGCGAAAGCCCCTCGTAGGTAATCTCTCCGCTGCGAAGCAGCTCGGCGGCAATGCTTTCCCATGATTCTCGCGGACTCAGACCGCTGATCTCGCGCGACTATGATTTTATACCGCTCGGAGTATAATAAACGCGTGTCTTTCGGTGGGCAGCCCTTTGCGTGCGCTAATGCATAGGTGGCGAGTATCCTATCTGTCTTATCTTTTTCTTTTCTTTTTTTCTTTTTTCTCCTTTCCTGGTATACATACCTGCGTGAGTTGTGACGCTCTCGGCGTCAATTATTATGCGAGTCTGATGCTACTCTTTTTTTTTAAATGCACTAAGCAGTTTTCTCGTGTTTATTTATTCGTGATCTTGTCACTTTTATTTATTTATTATTTAATTTAATTAATTTATTTAAAAAAAAAAATATAATAGTCATGATTGACGAAGTATTAAATACCAATGTATTTCCGGACTGATCACTCTTGAGAATTTTTTTCATACTTTACACACTGATATTTCGCTATTTTAGACTTGGCGGGTGAGTAATGTGTAATTCGGATGCTGCGCATTTATATACGCGGCATCGGTGGGTCAATTTATTCAAACGAAGCGGAATGAAGTTTATCTTCTTTTCAGCATGATAATTAACGGTGCAAATGTAATTATGAAAGGCAGCTCATGCAAAGTTGGAATAAAAGAGCTTTCAAACGGGCTTTTAATTCAAATTAGAGTTCATATCTTAACGATGCTCGCATCCTTACAAGGAGAGTCCTTAGAGTAAATGCGTAATTTGCTCAAGTACATAAACCATTAGTACTTCGTGCTTTTGATATTGATACAGATGCCAAGTTCACGTGTAAAGTCAATTACAGAAAGGAAATTTCCATAAAAATTATTCTCTTTTGTGTATTACTTAAACAATTAGTAATTTTGAGAATTACCAAACTTATATAAACATGAAAACATGAAAATAATCTAGATATATATATACAACACGTGAAAGGGTGTTCTCAAATTATATAAGTATAAATGACTTTTCACATGCAATGACTCATTCATATTTACAGAGAAATCTAAAACGAAATACCTAAAACGATTCCTGTACTAACATAAAAATAGAAGTACATAAAGAATATTGAAAGAAAATATGTTTAGGTAATGATCTGCTTCGTACAAAAAATTTAAAGTGAACAAAGCCAAATTAAATTGTACAAAAAAAAGAAGGGACTATGCAACAGTTAAAAATATACTTCGAGTTCACATTCATCTAACTGCAATTTTCACAGTGCTGCATAAAAATTTGTGCAAAGCCGATAGATTCAATGAGTAACTCCCAAGATAATCAGCCACACGCAGTAATCGCTAGCACCTTTCGAAATTAGCGTGGCGCTCAATGCCTCCTTGCATTCGACAATCAATTCCCCAACGAACGACGGCGAAAGAAGAATTAACCGATCGATCCCGCTTCCTCCGCGGGCGCGTAAAATGCAAATCTCCAATCGCGCTCGACAAATGTACACTCATCGGTACGCGCGCATTGAATCGCGCGCAATTACAAAAGGGGCAGAGCGAGAGAGAGAGAACGAGCGGGCGGGGGTGGGGCCCATCGAAACGCAATAATTCAGCATCTCTGGCATCGACATGCGGGGTGGGCGCGCATGTCGGTGGTGCCGCGGCGCGTACGGGCCGGTCCGCTAGAAATCGATCACCATTAGAGGGTTAACAACCTATCTCGAAATCGCTGGATTCCACCGGCGCTGCCGTACACATCCGCCCCCCCCCCCCCTACGGCATATATGTACACACGTCGCGCGTGCACGGCTATATATATACGCGTATATATACACGTGTATATACACCTGCACGAGCGCGCGATTGTTTTGCTTTCGCGCGCGGGTAGGGGAGAGTCCGATCGATCGGACGAGCGCGCGAGCGTTTTTTTTTTCGCGCTCGCGCGCGCGCCGGGAGGCCGAGAGCCACCCCCTGTGCCTACAGGTATATCACGCACGAGTGAAGCGCGCGGAGGGCAAGAGCCTGGGAAGAGGATTTTACCTCCCTCGTGCGAATACGCGCGCAACGACCGGCTGTGTGGGTATACTGAAGCCGCGGCGTTTTTCTTTCGCTTTTTTTTTTTTTTTTTTCTTTTTTTACGAGCGGAGGAACTGGGGCCTGCTTGCGTGCACTCTCCGGGTTCTCTATATATGCTCGGCGCGCTGGCGAATCGCAGCGCAGCGTGATGGGGTTGAAACGCCGCGCAGCGCCAATGATGCATGCGCTTGTAATGACGTGTGGTTTTCTCGAATGATGCCGGCTATTATTTATTGGAGTTCGTTGGGTGCCGAGGGCTTTTCCTTCATTCTCAGGCTGATTCCGAGTTTATATGCAAGAATTTCTCGACTATTTTCTGCGCTAGATGAAAGAATGCTGTCGAATTTATTTTATTGAAAGAAATATTTTAAGTGCACGGATAATTCTTATAAGTTCTTCAAAATGTAGAATCTTTATTGCAGTGCACATATTTAGGA
Source organism: Sycophila texana (assembly GCA_035582955.1). NCBI lineage: Eukaryota > Metazoa > Arthropoda > Insecta > Hymenoptera > Eurytomidae > Sycophila > Sycophila texana. Next base: position 16,110,280 of record JAWWEN010000020.1, on the reverse strand, counting down.
TTGTAAGAAAAACTACATAAATTTCGTGTGATACCGAAGTCGTAAACGATGTCTAATTCGAATATAATCTCCACTATAACACTGCATACAAATTTATAATAGTAGTTAGTCCTACGTTCAAAATCCACGCACACACTTCATTTCAATAATTTAATAAGAGCGGCGTAGATACCCGAGTCGATAGTAAACGTTGTTTGTCGTTTACGCTTGTAAAAAGAAATAATTCCATTGACGCGGTGGGAAAATACTGAATGTCAAGTTCCCGACTGACAGATTATATGTATATACGGGAGAAAAAACCAGAGGGTTCTACGCAGCCGAATTGAGTTCAATGAACTGCCAACTGAGATTTTCGAGATTTCTACGAGGACTTTCCACGTTGGATTCCAGATCAAAACCCCATACATATTTAAAGTGCTGCGTGTCTATTTTCGCGTTCGCAATTATTGTTTATCAAAGAATATTAATAAATTATTTTGCAGTTAATTTAAATTGCAGATCGCAATGCATTTGCCGTTGTGTTTCTTAAAATCGTCGCAACGTATAAAAAACGAAAACTTAATATAATGCAGGTACGCGAAGGCAAAGAAAATTTGTTTTAGCAGCTCAAATGACCGAAAGAGAATAAAGTGACAAAAGAAACTTCCGCCGCGTGAGCACCTAAAAATCCTACCGTTATGCTAAACACGTGTGAGTCATCAAAGTAGCTGTTTCGATAATTCACTTATCCGAGTATTTAATCGCCGCCTTAACTCGATCATGCGTAAATAATATTAATCTTTGAGAAGATCTTAAAACAATTATATATTTCTAATTTAGCAACATTAACAATAATTATTTCAAAAATTCACTTATACTTATTTTAAATTAATTAAAATATATATCACTTAATTTTACTACGCACATTCTCTAATTTTACGAGTCAGTTCATGCATCAATAAAAAGCTACAGTAATTGTTAATACTTTTTTCCGCGTATATACTTGAAGCACTTAATTGCAAACTTCTTTTTTTCCCATCCAGAAGGCAACGATGTATCAAAGCAGAAGTAATAACGACTTCCTCGCTCTTTGTACTCGGTATTTATAACACGTTTAAGAGAAGAGGAGCATCTGCCTGAAAGTACATCGCTTTCGCGATCGAGCGGAGCGAAGCGTAGCCTCGCCCATGGGTCCGAGCGTAAACAGCGATAAATAACTCGGTAATTAATTCCCCTTGCGCTAATTCTCGCGACAATAAACTCCACGTGTAAAGTAAAAGTTTGCCCGGCCGCCTTGAAGCGAAGCCGCTCGTCGCCTAATGCCGTATAGTGATCGCCGTGCGAATTCACAATTCACGCCGCAAGGACACGACGCAAAAATAAAAAAAAATAAAAAAAAAAAGAAATCTCCCACCCAGGGTTCGCTGTATCGCGATCTTGAAAAAAGTTTTAGGAGGCTAAAAAATTTCCAAAGGCAGTGGCGCGCAGCTGCGCCTCTTTCGTATCCGCGTGCGTTGCATCGGTACTGCATATACACGAAAAAAGAAATGGTCACTGGGAACAGCAGCTGATCGCTACGGCGACAATGCCAGCAATGCCCGTTTTCATAGCTTATAATAAAGCGCGTGCGCATCGATATTTACCGACAAGTCCGGGCGCTGGATATTACTTTCCATATGTAAAAATACAAAAATTATGAATGAAAAGTATAGTGATCCATAGAATCTGAATATTATGTTCAGCAGGCTGAAAAAAGTGGTACAATTTGTTTAAACAGCATGAAGAATAATTTTTTTTTCAATACAAAAAAAAATTTTTCATTCTTTTTGACTATGACAATACGTTACAATAATAGTTGTTAACACAGCAGTTACATGATTATTAATGAATATAATTCTGCCTGATTTATACTAATAATATACTAGTAAGTTAGTTATTTTTTTCCTCAAGTATATAAATAAACTAAATAAATATTTACATCCCTAAAAAAAAAAAGAAAAGCATTAAAATTTCAGCGTTGAAAATTGAGAAATCTGTTATTAACGTAATAACTGCTTTACAGGTGTCCGAGTCAATGGAGTCGGCGCAAAGAACGGCTCGAAGTCGGAGTCGGCAGACGCAGCGGGCCGGGCAAGCAGCAGCGGCCTCGCGCTGGACATCAGGCCGCGCGGCGAGCTCGTCCTCGGGCGCAAGGGCCTGACACTGAGCTGCGCGGGCGGCCACGGCCAGGTCGAGTGGCTCTACAATGGCCAGGCCGCGCCGCCCTGCGACAACGCCCACTGCAACCTGCTTCCCAACGGTTCGCTGAAAATTTACCGGGTAATTGGAGATTTTTTCAAAATTAAATTTTTCGTTGGCCTCCTGCACGCGCAGAGTCAAATGTCGCGCGGAAACAATGGACTAATGACGCGATAGTGTGTCTCTCCTGCGACGGAAAAGCGACGGTCCTGTATAGTGAGCAGGAACAATTTACTCTCGCATTTAGACACACTTTTTCCCGCGAACTCGTTAACAGTTTGCTGCGGCTTTTTTTAGAGCCTATAATGAGCGAAACTTTCTTTGCGCTTGTTAAGAAGATTTACAACTGTATGTCCAATTTTATCGAAAAAGTATTCATTTAAATTTACGCGGTCCGAATTAATGTTTAATTTATTTGTAATTAATTTTTAACACTTTAAATCACTTTGCAGAAAAAGAACTCGATAGTACAGAAGAGAAAGGGCAGAGAAGGAAACAGTACACTGAGCACAGGAGGAAGTCAGAGGAACGAGTTGCGCTGCATAGCGCATACCTTCTACGGCGCATCTTTACGATCGGCACCGACAAATATACTTATTGCCGGTACGTGTTCATCGAAATGTTCCGAAAAGATTTTTATTTTTCGATGCCGAGTTCCTTAACTGCAGCAATTTTCTTTTAATTCGCAGAAATTGCTCATGCGTTCAAAGAGCAACCAAAGGATTTAGCAGTTGAGGAAGGAGAGCTCGCTAGATTTTCGTGCTCTATTGACAGTGTACCGTCTCCGGCCAATATTACTTGGCTACATGATGGCGAAGTTGTTCCGACTGATCATAATAATACTAAGTAAAATCTTCATATCATTATTATGTAATTTGAATAAATTATTTAGCTTCGTAGATTTCATGCATTAAACATTTTACATTTTAGATATGCATTTATACCACCCGGTGTTCTATACATAAGATCAACAAAACTTTCTGATGCTGGTTCATACAGGTAAAGTTATTCAGATATAAAGTTTAGTGGCAATGAAGCGTAAAGAAAATCTAATGAATATTATGAATTTATTTTCAGATGCTTAGCGGTCAATGAATATTTAAAGGTCCCTAAGAAGAGTAAAGAGGCTACACTGACTGTAATTACAAAGCATAGGGACAAGGGATCACGTAATCCTGTCTCGCTATATCCACAAATTTCCTATACATACACTCCGTTAAAGGGAACTAACCTACGCCTTGCGTGTGCTGCTTCCGGTTATCCGGTGTCGATGACCTCATGGATGTTTATTTCGCAGTCTACGGGTATGTTTATTTTTTTTTTTGCATTAATCACAAAAAATTTGAGTAATTTATTTTTCTTGCCTAAATTGTACATTATGAATGTTTTTATAGGTGCGGAAGTTGAACGCCAAGTTTTTTTAAATTCGAGTTCAGGATTAAGTATTCTTGATCTTAAAAATGTAACTGCCTCGGACACGGGCATTTACGTATGTTCTATTGTGAATTTTACGAAAAATTCTACAAGTAATAATGAATCTCAGGTGCGTTAATAAATCTTTAAAAATTTATTATCAATATTCTTTTGTAAAAATTAATAATTTTAAGTTCACCCTTCTTAAATTCCAGAATGTAACCGTTCAGGTTCTAATTCCACCTACGCTTATTAAAAAGCCAATGAATCAAGTCTGCCCAAATGGAAGAACAGCGAGATTTGAGTGTCAAGCTGAGGGATATCCTACACCACACGTTTACTGGCTTAGAAATTCTGCGGATATTACTATTAATGGTAAGAAGCCTTAATACCGCGCTGCAAGAAAAAAAGAAGATCACAAGCTTTATAATCCAATTTACTAGTGACAAGGCTAAACGTTACAGTTTTTTAAATTGATTGACACATTTAATCAACTTTAATGTACACTTAATTATGTTTTTGTTCTATATTTATGTAAGGGATTACTAATGCATTTTTGATGAGGACATCAACATTTCGGTATTTTTATAAATATTTATGATTTGAACGCTTCATAAATTTTTAGGACGCAGATCGGTTTATGATAAAGAAGAAAACAAGCGGGAACTAGCTATTTCAGCAACAGTTCCATCGGACTCAGGGATTTATCAGTGTGTAGCAGTCAATGACGCTGGCGAGGTTTGGGCCGCTGGTCGGCTACAAGTGAATCAATCTCGTAACAGTCCTGCTGCACCGACATTACTTAACTGTGAAGCTCGTTCACCTTTAAAAATGTTTATCTCATGGGAACCACCGAAATCTTTACCCTCGTCAAATATTACTGCGTATACTGTCCACTATCGACCAGTTGGTATGACTAATCTTCATACCAATTATTAAAAAAATGTTTGAATTGCAACTCTTATTTATACATATTTATTTAAAGATGGCGGTAAGGAAGAAGTATCGCCACCGGAGCCTGGAAATTCGACATTTGCTGAAATAACAAAATTGTTACAACCTTTTACCAATTACACTTTTTACGTACGCTTATGGAATAACGATGGTGCAAGTGACCAATCTGCTACTATTACTTGTTCTACTAATGCAAGTGGTAAGAAAATGATAAAAACACTAATTGTAATATTAATTTTTGATACTTGTAAGTTATTTGGAGAAAAAGGTATCATTATTACTTTTATTATTTTTTACAGTTCCAAAAACTGCTCCAAAGATTTCCGTGAATGTGATTAGTAGTACAAAGTTGAATGTAACATGGAAACCTTTAACTAAAAAAGAAGCTCAAGGAATTGTAACAGAGTATAAACTTGAATGGCGGCTTTCTCAACAGCCATCGGTGCGAGTACGTACTTTATCAGCGGACGTTGAGCAGTACCTATTAACAGGTGAGTATACCTTTACATTTTCTAAAAGGAACGAAAATGCAAAAAATAATTTAATTTTTTATCAGATTTAACGCCTGGTGAAAGGTACGATCTGCGCGTTCTTGCAAGAACAAAACTTGGTTGGCCGAACGTTAGTGAGTCGCAACTTGGTTGGGTTACCGTCACTATGCCATCTTCAAATGATCTTTCGCAAACTCAAATTTTAATTTTAAACTCTACTGCCATACAAGTGAGAATTCAATTTCCAAAATTTAAATAATTCTTTTAATATTAAATATATAAATGACATTGCTTTATTTTTTTATCAAGATAAAATGGATTGTTAAATCAAATCCAATATTTCAATTCACTTCCTGGAAAATTAATTGTAAAAATGAAGAAAATATTACAGTTGTTGCAGTCGATTTGATAAAGAATTCTACTGAATACACATTTTCCAATTTGGGTATGCATAATGTTACTAAATAAATAGTTACTAAATAAATTTTCAATAAACTATAAAAAATGCTATAATACTTCAATTTTCTTTAACATCAAATGAATTAATTTATTTTTAGAATTAGATACTTTGTACACAATTGAATTGTGTGCATTTAATTTTGAAGAAAAAGTTCATTGTATCAATAAACGTGCAGATTTGAAAAAAATTTTAACTAGCAATGCTCCAACGGCATTAGAAGCTATTCCAATGTCTGCAAGTTCCATAAGTTTAACTTGGATCTCGGGGAACTTAAATGGATCAAATTTATTTGAAGTTTGTTATTACGCTGTTCATTTTCCAAATGAAACGTTGTCTTGCATTCCTGTGTAAGTATACGCATTTTTGTCAATTACACTTTTTTACTTTACTGCATTCTATATTTGATCTTATAATTTTAGTAATTCAACAAAAGTTACTATCGACGGTCTGAAACCTTTTACTCTTTATCAATTCAAAGTTAGGGCAATGAACAACGGCACTTATGAGAATCCTTACAGTGAAACTGTCGAGTGTTACACTAACGAAGACGGTAAATTAACTCATAGTTGAAAAAATAATTATTTATAATTAATGTATCAGCGCTACTAATTAATAAAATATATTTGCAGTTCCAGGAAAAGTTGAAGAGGTTGAATGGTTTTTAGTCAACAGTACAAAAGTACGCGTTGCTTGGAAGGAACCTAATAAGATCAACGGTGTAATCCAAAATTATTATATTGCTTATTCGACTGATAGATCGGAACCAAGGTCAACTTGGAATAATATAACAGTATACGGGAATAAAACTTCTACCAGTTTACCAGGCTTAGTACCTGGCAAAAGATATTTCGTCGTCATTCAAGCGGCAACAAAAGCTGGTTTTGGCAGTCCTTCCGAACCAATTATTATCTTAACAGGTGGCAGTTCATCTGAAGTGCCCAGCTCATTAGATGAACAAAAGCCTCTTCCTAAAACAAAAGAAGAAAAGCAACTTGGTATATTTTTTTCTTACTAAAATGATTATTCAAGATAAAAAAAATCATAATTCTACCTTTTTTCACGCATTATTATTAACAATCATTTATTATTACAGGGGTTATTTTAGGAATAGGAATTAGCATGATCTGCATTATAGTTTGTCTATGCAGTATGTATTGCAGAAAAAAGTACGAAAGCTTAAGATCGCTGCGGGAAAGTGCGCAGCCTTTGAAAAGTCGTGTCCTAACTAGGAATGGTACTAGCTGTTGCGTCGATCGGTCATCTACTTCCGTCAGTCAGCCGGCCGTGACAAGCAACGAAATCGAGCTGGCAGTTCTTTGTCCTTCGACTCCAATATCGACCAACCCACTCTGCGATACAAAAGTACCGCAAAATGATTTCTTATTAGAATTTTAGCATCGTCCCGTACAAGTAATACTCATTTCTAATTTTATATTTATGCACCAGGGTACCCAGGCTAATGGTGTGATTGAGTCTTGCGCAAAAGAACCTCTCTTATCACCTTGGGAAATGAATGGAATAAGAAAAGATGTTCATATTACCGAAAACCCTCAGGTAAATTGCTAATTTATTAGTTGAAAAACCGTAATATTAAATCAGCACATTAATAGGCATAATTCAATCTACTCTAAAGATCGATTTTATAGTACAACATAATAAAATCTAAATTGAACAGTGACAAGTATCAAATACTGTGAAAATAATTTATGTAAAAATTCGTTAATATCAATCATATATTGTTTATAAAAAATGATTATCAATATAATCATTTTTAATTAATCATACATTTTGTTATTTTATGTTTTACTTAATTTTTATTTACTTGCAATGCCTTTTAAATAATTAAAGTAATTGAAATTTTTGTATAATCTTAAATTATGTAAGTTTTATTTTTAAACTGTCTCAGTTTTGTTACTAATGGGCTTATTTCTTTTTAAATGAATTTTGTTACTTATGGGCTTTTCTTGTTAAAGCGTCGAGGAATATTTAAAAATAATATACCTCTAAAAAATACTTGTTTATTTATATACGTATTTGATTTTAGTATAAACCAAGAGAGAGCGAAGATTCTAAACAACTACAGCATCAAGAGCATGAACAGCAACAGTCACCGACGCATGATGAAAGCGTGAGTTTGAACAACACGCAGCTAACGATGGTGAGCTACGATTTGAATGGTAGCGAAGAGAGTCTGAACAATAACGGAGGTTGTCGTGCAACAGACGTCGACGGGCAACCCCTGTCGCAAAAGGCCGCTCCCACGATGGTTCCAGTACTCGAACCTAATGGTTGAAGACTCGTCCCGATGTGCGACAAACAAAGTTCCTGAGGTCAGGAGAATTAATTCCCCCGAACCCACCCACCGAAACATAAGGCGCATCCGACGTGGGCTTCCTCTGGAGGACTTGCTTTTTTTGGCTAGAAACCGATAGCGGCGCTTCGGTAGCAATGTAAGGTAACGTAAGAGTGGCGCGAAGAGCGAAGAAAAGTTTTAAAATAGAGACTTCGTCCGTGACACGAATTGCAACGTAGCTTAGTGGCGAGTTTCAAAAGTAAGTGCACAGTTGGAACGACCAAAACGTTCATCGATGCTTCAATCGTTTTTTTTTTATACGAATCAAAGTCTACGATCGTGACTTCTTTTTTACTTGCACTAAGTAGAAGAAGCATAAGGGATTTTTTTTTAACGGTTTTACAAAACTTTTTGTAAACTTTATCTTAATGCTATAAGATATCGATGGAAAATGTAGACACGAGAAACGGGATTTTGAAGCATCGCTTGATCGGAATTCCAGCGTTTAAGCAAGAGGGAAAGGAAATCGAGAAAAGCACTAAGTTATTGGGTATGAAACATGCAAACTTGGTTTTACACGAATTACTGTAAGTAATCTACAAGTTCCGGCCCGCTTTTACTTATTACCGAGGAAACCACGTTTGCGATCAATAATTTTTTTTTTACTCTCTTTTATATACACGTTTTTTAACGGTGACTGATTTTTCTACTGCGTACTTTTATACAGATTTATCTACAATAACTGAAAGATTCACTGCGTGACGTACTCTGCATTAACTCATAGATCTGAAAAGCATAAAATAGTCAAAATAGAAATTACGATTAGGTTCACTCGCAATCTCCATTTAGTGAGCAACTGACGCATATACATAATAATGATTAGAAAAAGCGCAGTTGAAGTAAATAAAAATTACCAGTAGGTATCAGTATCAGATACAACTATTTGAAAATGAATACAGTTTTGATTTCTTAAGTTTACATCTATTAAACAGAACGGTAAACAACAATAGAATTTCAAATAGACTAAACATTTCCTATTTTTTACTTTCTTTATCTATGATTAAGGTGACAGGTGGGTAACGGTAAACTCGTTAAACGATCATTAGAGAACTCAGTTGAGAAAAAACTTGTTAAGATTTAAGTTCTTTAAAGACTACATTATATATTTTGTATTATTTGCTCCCCAGAATCTTTATTACTACATTTTTTATAAGAATCTTTTACTTGTTTTCTTTTAAGCGTATATATGTTTAAGAACTAAGTTATTTTAGAAAAGAATTTATAAGGTTTATTTTATCTATTCTAAAAGAAGTTACATAGTGTGATTGCGTGAACGGAATCGGTTAATTTACGTTTATTTTGCTAGTTTTATCCACTGATTCGACTGAAACAGAAATCCTTTTAGACATTTAAAAGCGAGAAAAGCGATTGCGTAAAAACTTCAACACGCATTGTATACACACATTCACACGTACATACCGGACTGGTGCATGTTACCATGACAGAAAAAAACCAATGCAGTACCTGATAGACTAAGTTGTATCGTTTAGAGTGGGACATAGGCATGTCGATGTTATTAATGTACCTTCATTAATTGTTATGCATTACTTTATACATTCAGTAATTTTATATACATACCTAATTTGCATTAATTTGCATATTTTAAGTGACGTGAAATTTGATATGAAAAAATCAATGATCAACTAGAAAAAAAAAATGATTTTTTTAACTTGAGAAATATACAATTCAAGTGTATATTCATGTTTTAAACTAACGGCAGCTCATATTGAACTTAATATAAACATTGTCCTAATTTTCGATTAAAATAAATTCACGGTGAGCGTGAACGGCTTTAGATATCGAAATGAAATAATTTGTTTGTTCAACTCATACGATATGAAAAAATAAAGAAATAATTTTTTTTATAAGTGAATAATAAGAATTCTGTAATTGTCGCTTTGAAGCAAAATCGTTCGGATGAAATCTTATCAAAAGGAAGCAGAAGAGGCGCTGATAATATTTCGTAAAATGTAACGGAAAAAATTGTAAAATTGATCGTATTTAGTACTCGGTTGATGATAGTTAAATATAATCGTCTCGGCTCTTTCTTTTTCGTTCGTTATTTTATAATCAGATTAAATCTCGATAAGTAAATAAAATAAAAAATTTCAATAAATTTTAAGAATCTTAATTTTACTTAAAGTATTAATTAATCGAATTATGTTGGATCTTAATTTTTCGTTACTTTAGTCTATAAATTATAAATTAGTTTACTTTGTTTGCGTATTAATTCAATGAGAAAGTAATTTTACATTAAAAATGTGGCATCTATATCTAATTTATGAATAGATTATTAATATAATATTAATTATAAACTAAGAAAAAAATCTAATGCTTCAAAAAAACGTCTCAAAATTATACCTTAAAAAGTTGAAAATCAAAAATAGGCATAGGAATTTAATAATATTGAAACAGATCATTCGACAGTTTATTTCTTTTTTTTATTACTTTACACTTCCTTGATGTACCTTACAGTATTGATAACGCCTTATATTCCAAAATATACATACGTATTTTATAGTTTAAAATAGAATTAATGGTTTTTCGCAAAATCAGATATAAATACATTACGTCAAACGTAATTGTATCCCCATATTTTTCATTAATCGAATCAAGTGAATATTAAAACATGTAATCATGCTAATTACAAGATTTTTTTTCGTTAAAAGTTTTACATCGTAATTTCTCAGTGAATTAGTTTTAAAGTGTAATCTTCCATTATGTGCGTAAACTTGTACAACATCGGTGATTAAATGCTTTACACTTTGTGGCGATTTTTTGTGTTTCGAACTCCTTTTCTGCGCTGTCAACTTTTAAAAATTAGGGTAAAATTTACTAGAAGTAGAGTAAATTAATGTTTCTTCTGTACTTTTCGAAAGTCCTGACAAATACGACGCTTTCTTCGATAATTGCGGACAGACAAAATAAAGTTATAAATGAAAGATGTAAGAACAAAAACTAAAAAGAAACAAAATAAATACAAAAAACGTAATGCGTACCTGAATCGTACAACAATAGACCTTAAAAAGTGTCGAATAATCGTTGACCGTTGACGAGCAGTGGAGCCTTTCGAGTCCGACTTTTAAATTGCGCACGCAAAAAATAATAAAAAAAATGACGGTATGAAGCTGTTCGCTTTTTGTGTATGATGCAAAAGTTGATTGTAAAAAAAATTTGTTCTATATACACCGTATATATCTTGTTCAAAACCACTCAGCAAGAAAAGTCTCACTTATATGATTCATCAAATAAGATGAAAGGAAAAAATCCTTTATGATGCTATTTTCCGGTGTTCGAAAATACTTCCAAAATTTTTATATTTTATTTTATTAAAGAAAAGAAAAATTTTATAAAAAATATATATATACATTTTAAAAAATTGCATAAATATTTATTTAAAAAAAAAAAAACTGGACTCTTCTTCTTGAGCATAAAAAATTAGGTGTAAAGCTCGGATAAAAAAATGCGCATTGCGATCTGACTGTACTCATGCATACTAAGTTTTTCATACGCGAAACATGAAATGAATCGAGCTAAGTATTAATGAATTGTGAGGTCGCCATGCTGCTAATGTTAACTGCGCACTGTGCACTGTGTAAGCTAATAAACTAAGAGAAAGTTGCGACGCTTTACTGTATTTCGTAATACATTTAAAAAAAACGAGGCAAGATCGATATACTGGCGAGAAAAGAAAAGTTTAATTAAACGATATCCGCGAGCAAAATAAAAATGAACTAAACAAAGTCAAGTACAAAGCAATAGCAAGTATGGAATCACTAGCATGTGAACAAAAAGAAGTTAGCGAAAGAAAGAAAAAGGAATCGAATGAGTTCCTACGAGAGTCGCGATGTACTTGCACTCCGGAGGGGCACTTAAAAGTCTTGTGCGATTTGTATCTGTAAATAGTTCGCTCTTGTAAATTGTATAGGTAACGCGTCCCGTTGATGTTTCTTCATTCATCCCCTACTTCACATTTATGTAAAACAGGTTGAGTGCTGGGTGCATAAGACGCTTAGAAAAATCGTTATATAATTGCCAATTGGTGAAATTTTGCATAAAATGTTCTTCACACTTTCATGCATTACGATCTATTATTTTACAATGAACTTGAGAGTATATATGACATAAGTAGTGAAAAAATACTTTCTTCTATTAAATTTTATTTTATCAAAAGAAAAAAATATAGTTACTTCAGATAAGATAAAAGAAAATTGCAAGTACAGTGGTATACATTTTTTGTTGTGTACATCGTATTTATGCTATTAGCACTAAACCTGTTATAAATTTCATAGTGCCGCGTGGAGTGCATCCAATACAACGACTCCTTTCTTTCGCTTATTTAACCCGTTATTTTCGTTTTTTGCGTTAATCACTTATAAGTTACCCGTGTACGATTAATTATTTAATAATAGCAACATATTGCTGATACGGGATGATAACCCGTCGATCAACAATCGATTTTATTTATATGGTCATTCCAGTATTCTGCATTTAACAAGTGAACAAAGTCGTTAATTTTGTAATGTAGTTGTAAAGGCATGAAATCTTTATTTCACCTCGTTGATCGATGCAAGGAAAAACGATATTTAGGCACCTGCACAGACGTTATTTATCATTTAATGAAAGATGAATAGATTTTAAAGGGCTGTACATCGGTACTGTAGCTTTTTCATTGGATTAAATGAAATTTTGCGACAAGCAAAATCAATGTTGATCAAATAATTGCGTCTAAATTGATAATGTACTTATAAAAATTCAATTAACTAAATGAAATAGTGTAATTTTCAGTAACCGATTGAGACTTCCCCTTAAACCACAGCATTGTTTTTTGATATTTCACGTTAATATTTTATTATTAAAGTTTAACTTCGTCATAGTTGTATTTATACAAAGGCATATTCACAATTATTATCGGATATAAATCTATTGTCACATAATTATATTAGCAATAATTTCACACACACACGTGCAATGAGAATTTACTCAAGAACAAAAATTACCAGTTACCACACAAATGAAATAGTTTGTTATTATTACTAATTGTATAAATTACCGCTGATTATACATATTTATATATGCAACTTGTGAATTTTTAAACGTAAAACGTATATAAGCACTGGCATTATGCAGCATACATAAGTAGAAGGTAATGGTTCTGTTGTAACACTGGCATAGAGAGTAACAAAGTTTCTTCTCATTCTTCATGTTTTAAATAAATGCAAGCTATACAGAGATCATATAAACAATATTACGTTACATAGAACAAAAAAAAAGTATATCAATATTTATTTAGATTGAGTATTACACAATAGACATAATTTACAGGCAGCATTCCTAAAACGATGAATGAATTTAATGTTTCATGTACCGAGCAAACGTAACGTGTAATAAAACAATAGGTAAAGTCATATCAATGCAGTATACTTAATGCATTTTCTCATCAACAAAATATTATCATTATCTGTAAGTGTCGTTGAAAAACGAGCGATATTTTAGATATTTTTCGTACACACTCGCAGTTTAACTTTGCATCGATCGACGAATTTTCTTTTCACAGATACACACATAAGTTGGCCATAGACCGACCAAGTATTAATCGTTGTACGGTGGCTCTAGTCGAACAACTATACCTCCATTACCACTTCCTGCCCGAGTCGGGATTTTTTTTTTTTTAATCTGTAGTTTTCCCTCTTACCTTTTATGTCTCTTCCGATAAATTTACTTAATATTCAAATACTTAAATCAGTGTATAAAGAGAAGAAATAAAAAAGGAAAAGGAAAGCTAAAAAATTGAATTTAGTAAAAATACGCAGAAAGGAAAACTTGACGAATAAATAGTTTTTCTTTTTTTTTTTTTACTTACTTACCTCGAACAGTCGATGAATTTATCTCTCGCGTTATCCTTAATAGATTGGACGAAAGTTACGGAGCAAATGTACAACTACGGCGAAAAAAAATTTGTCATTAACTTTGGCGTTTCAGTTTGTAGCGATATATGTTAACCGTAGGCGATTTGGAGAATTATTGCGATTATTGTTAGATTTATTTCTTTTTTATATTGATTATTCATTATTACGACAATTTAATATTTTCTATTATACAATATTTCTACGTAAGATATCAGCGTTTTTTTTTTTTTGTTCACACTAAGAATTCTACGCGAAAGTTATTCCAGAGTTATGCGAGACATGCAGGAAAAAAAGAAAAAGAAAATTATAGATTTCTTGGCAAAGGTGCAGTTGCATTGTGTACATACATAAATATATCACCGCCCTTCCTCCCCACGGATTGTAAATAGATTATATATATTATATTACCTACTGAAAAATATTAAAAGTATATATTTTAATATATTGCATATGATTAATAACATGAAACAAAAAAAAAATATAATCTTATTGTTTGAAGTATTCGAATGAAAGCGATACACAAAATGTTTAAGAATATTGTTGACCCTTCGGAAACACAGCATCTTGTTGTAATAATGACGATTGAATAAAATTAAGGCAGCGTATTAATTTCGCTTGTTTATTTATTTAAATTTTACCCTCATTCCTTGTCACCTGTACATTCGGTTTTTCATTATTTTTCTGAAAAATTAAGGAAACATCGGTAAATCGAAAAAGAAAATGCTTGAAGAAATTCGAATTTTAAAAGAAATTTATTGACCATAATACGCATAACAATAGTTTTACGTGTGAAGGCGACATGATTTTTTTTATCATTAACAGCTCGTCTCGGCTATATCGAATATCAACAATTCATCGAGTAGGCTGGTTAAAAATTTAACGTCAATACTATATATACGCAATACAGTAAATTCGCCTAAGTACCAACGCGTTCCTCTATAAGACACTATAGAACATAGTACATTTGATTTATGAATATTTGTACTCGGCTGAATAATATGTACCCATCATACAGGTTTTACATGTACATGTATATATATATCTTGATAAAACGATGTTTTACGGTAAGTCTGTTGCAAAGCTTTTCGGTATCTGGAACTGCGTCAATCGGGGTTACTCAATTCGTATTTACTCAATTCACTTTCGTCGCGGAATGTATATAGTCACAGAAATAATTATAAGCCCTAAGGAAGTGTAAATCCTTATTAAAAAGTCGAGCGCGAAAATCGTGTGTATAAAAAAGCGAGTTTCGTAAGAACTACGAAACCACTCGCTAATCACTTAAGTAAACTCCTATTTGGCATTCCTCGAAGCCCCGAAATGAAAATTTCACAATAAATTTATCAAAAAGATAGAAAAAAATCATTATAAATCACATAACGTAATACTATACATACATTTCATCAATTTATCAAATTAACAAAATTACACGATTCAATCGTCTAATGACTATACTAATAACATAAGCGATAAATTAAATTTATCATTTTAAATGAGTTTTAAACGTTAACCCTTAACAAAACAATATTAACTAATTTAGAATATTGTAGTCTTTGAGTGAAATTTTCAAAGCAGGGAACACGACTTCTACATTTTTATTGCTTGTGGTTAGGTATATCAAAAATCTGCTTTTTTTTGTTCCGAAAAAATAACGTATCGGAACATGACTAGCGCTCTGATTCGTATAAGTTTTAAGTACATACATTGCTATTATTTTATCACATACTCTGGTAGGCCCATAATATCTTATTCGATAAGGTAATAATATTGACGCTTGTCAAAGTGCGTCAGGCACAAGGTGTAGCGCTTCAGCTTTGCACTTTGGAGCTTACTATAAATTTAAAAATATCATTGAAATTTAATTCACTGTGTTTCATTACAGCACTAAAGAGTGTGGAAAGATTTTCATGGTGACATAGTCATCTAATACCTACAAAAATAAAAAAGAAAATTACATTAAAAAAAAATTTTTAATGTTTTATGTTAAAAATGTCTTACTTCTTTTAATGTTTCTTTTGTCAATTTTGGATAACTATATGAAAAATCTGTGCTTTGGGATAACTTTCCAGGATGTAAATATAAATGCTGGTTATGGAGAAGTTCTTGGTCTATGTAAGGAGACAGTGGACTATTTTCTACTCCATCTTTATTGCAAGCTTCTGCCCAAGGCCCCATATGTTTATCATTAATTTCTTCAATAACTGAATTCATATCCATCTAAAAGAAAATAATTTTATAATTCGGTCATTTTTCAAGTCATTTTTTAATAAACTTAACAAATTAGATTAACTACCTTAGCTATTGCAGACAAAGCTGTCCCCCAATAGTCATGATTTATATTGAACAATTCAGATATAATAGCACTAATAGAGCCTTGAGTAGAGTTCCCTTCGTCTACAAGATTGTAGGTTTGACCGACAGTCAGTGGCTTTGTGGCCACGTGCCAAATAGCTTTGGCTACATCCCTTACATGAATGGTATTCATTCGTAATTCAGGTCCCCACAGCAATTTCATCATTTCACCCAAATGCTTATACACTGCTCCAATAACTAAACGTGGAGCTAAGAGGAATAGACACTTTTGATAAAAATCAATATAGAAAAACATAATGATTAAATTTTTAATATCATACCTAAACCATTTCTATCTCCAGGACCATAAACAATAGCTGGCCTAAGAATAGTATATTTTAGACCAGGAATGTTTTTTAATTCATTTTCAACTTGAAGTTTATATTTTGCAACATATGTCCATGGTTCAGCTGGATCATCTTCTTTGAGTGGCATCTGAAAACAGATAAGTAATATTCAACTATAAAATATTATTATGAGAAAAATGTTAAGATAATTAAATAATACAAAACTTTACTTTTTCAGATGATGCAAAATTGCCTGAAGATATTTCCACATAATGTTCAACTCCAATTTTAGCAGCTTGTTGAGCACAATTCAAACTTAATTTATAGATTCCTTCTTTATAAACTGGATCAGTTTGACCACTTTTAGTTTCACCAGCACAGTTGAAGACATATGAGATTGGATTATCGGAAGAGAATGCATTTTGACACGATACTGTAGATCATTAATAATAAACTATTAATAATTAAGTAAATTTAATAAAAAGGTGTAAAAAATAAAATTATTACCAGGGTTGATGAGATTGGCACTTCTAAATTCAATTAAAGGATGTTCAAAAATTTTTTGATGTTTCTTATTCAACCAAGCAGTCTGTGGTGGGACTTTATCTACCACCCTTAGGTAAGAAACTAATTCATTATCAATTAAGTACTCGACTAAATTTCTCCCTATGAATCCACAGCCTGAAATGCAAAATATATAAAACAATTAAACTTAACTGCAATAAATAAATAGAAAAGTCAGCTTAAAATAAGTAACCATTTTTAAAAGTGAAGTTTCTACTTTTAAAACTCCAAACAATAAGGTCTGATCAATTCAGTGAAACAAAGGAACAATGGAGCTATAAAAAAATCATAGAAATAAAAGCTGCTCCAAAGCAGCATTTAAAAAAGGCAATGCAAATATCTCGGAGTCGGTTAAATCGCATAAATTTAAATTAAAAAAAAAAAAAAAAAAATTACACTATAAGCATACTGTGCGCTTGAACGAATAAGTGAACTACGATAGCACCCCGTACATCATTTCATTAATGTTCTGGGCAATCCCCGACCGAACCTCGTCACAATAATTCCCGATCTCAATTAAATACAAACCGCGAACGACGCGGCGATAAGATTATTTCCGGAGCAGCCGCCTTTATCACCGGAACGACCGTACGACTCCAAAAAAGAAAGAAAAAAAATGACCCTCCATCGCGAAGCCAACGAAAGGCATCGAAAAGCAGCTAAACGAATGCACTCACCTCCCAAAACCACGACGGCAGGTTTGCCGCTGACCACCTTGTCGTTCGGCATGATCCTCCAGCTCTCGCGGTGTCTCCTCGCGGTCGTGTGGGTCGGATGCTCCGCCGGCGCGGCACACGCACTGTGCACTGCACACGCAGGTCGCGTCACGGGGGGAGGCGAGTGAGACGCACTCGTGGCTCGAGCGTCCCGTTCGCAGGTATGTACACGTCTTCCGCGGCCCTCGAGTGCACTTCGAAGTGTCGGCGTGACGTCGACAAGTGCCAGCCTCTTTATCAACCCCTGATAAGAGATAGAAGGCGGCGGCTTGACGCTACTCGCTTTCGTGTGGCTTCTATCACTCTCGGCGCTGTGCCTGTCGCGCGCCCGCGCACTGGCAATACTGCGGCTGGATATGCTGGATATGCCGGGCACGATGTGCACGTTGAAATATATAAACGGCGGCCAGACCGCAGCACTCGCGCCGCCAGATATCATATACGGACTCGTGCAATGCTCCTGGTTTATTATTTATATATAATATACTTGCTGCGTGCTCCGAAATTTATATCATTTTTATAAGATAAGGCAATTTCAAATATATTGAATCACATCGTAATAATTAGTTACACATCTTACATATATTATAATTTATTATAGTTTACTAATTTGTTATTTTATTGTAATAATTTCATTTGTATTTAAATCAAACTTATATTAGTGTTATATGAGTACTAAAAATTATTAAAAATGCAAAATTATAAATATAACAATATATTTTCTTATGTGCAATATATGTGCCCATTATAAACATTCATATTATGTATGATAAATAAAAAAAGATCAAGACAACAATATAGACAAATATAAATATTTAGCTTTTCTACGATAAATTTGGAAAAAAAAAGAGTAAAAGTAAACTGAATAAAAACGTCCTAACCAATAAATTAAAAAGTACTCAGACTCTTACACTAACTACATTTTTTACCAGACTTATAAAAAAGAAAATGTTAATTCAATCCTAAATCCCTAAATTAAGTTTTTCCTCGCTGCAACTGTACAATATATACCGGTGAAAAAAGCACGTGACTTAAAGCTACTGCTACCAGATATACCTACCGTGCGCGAAAAAATTGGTCAAGGTTGAGCACCACTGTCGGCTCGACCTAACCTGCGTGCGATTCCAATATTTATGTAACTTCGTATAGCGGCTAGTCTCCCAATGAAGGGCAGCTGATCGTCTCCATCCGGAAAAGGCATCCTGCATGAGCTACGTAAGTCCCTTGAGTCCTGCGGATATCTTCCATCTGCCTGAAGACTCTCGCAGGTGAGTCGCCGACCAGTAAGTAGGCTTGGCGCAACGACCAAAGGACAGTCGTACGGAGGGTCGATCGGTGGGACTATCATGTCACCTCAAACCTTATGTGTCTCCCTTCCAACAGGTTAAAGTTCCGCGTGCTACAGTAGTCGAAAAAAAAAAATAGGTCAGTCCCGGTATTAAGGTGAGCGCAAATTATGGGGGCCAGTCAAAGCAGCCGAAAGCTAACGATCGCCAACGACGAGGACGACTTCAACGTCATCAGGATTTCCGATGCAGTAGCAAAAAGGTTGTCCCAAAATGCCTCTGAGGCTCCCAATGAGCCAATCCCTAAGGAAGTCAGAACAACGAGTCAGGTGCACACCGCTCCAGCACCTGCTAGGACTGTGATGCAGCAGGATATGTCAGATGGTTGGTACCCTCCGTTTACAATATCAGCTCTGGAGATGCAGAAGCAGAAGGAGCAGGAGCTGGCGGAACAGGAAGTATATTGGCAAAGGCGTTTGCAGAATCTTGAGAAGACACATGAGAAAATTAATCATGTCATAGACGAGGAATACAAGAAGGCACTTGCATTCCTCGAGGATTGCAAAGGTAAAGTTAATCTTATTATTCATCTTTAATTTACTAGTTTGATCTTACTAGTTTGATCAGCTTGTCACCCTTCAATATATATGAAAAATAATCATATGGATTTATAAAGTCTTATGATTTTTTTTATCATTATTCTTAGGCTAAAATAATTAGTTATTAAAGATAAAATTCAAAGTTTACTTCGATATAAAAAAAACCTAGAAGTAGTTCCATCAATTTGAGTGTTAACTTTACAACTTGTGTTTCATATTTTTAATTTAATTATTCTCAAAACATGAATAAAAACAGCTTTAAAGTTCAAATAATAACAATTTATGTTATTTTCCAGTGGTCAAAGTCCATGACATGATTAGACCATGCACTGAAAATAGTCAAAAAGTAATGAAATGCTATCAAGAAAATCCAAGAGAAACCTTACAATGTGCAGATTTGGTTCAAGAATTTTCAAATTGTGTGGATCAACGTCGAGTTCACATAATGAAATGCAACTAACACGAAGCTGTTGCTAAAAAAATGTTTGTTTTGCTCACCAGGAATCATATAACTCCTAGTTGTTGGTAATTTACAATAATTTACGACTGTGGAATATTTTGAAACTGAATGAAATGTATGAATGTGACCTACCAAGGTGTATAATAAAAGATTTTGATGATTGTGTAATTTCAAATCTCCACAGGGATTGGTCAAGAGAAAGCTTATGGACTTCGAATGCTTCGGGGTTCTTAGAATATTTTTATTAAATAAAATATTACAAATAGAAAATTGAATTACATAATTTTAATGTTTGATTTATACCCTAAAGTATTATCTTTTATTTTAAGCGCTCACTACAACATTCCATTCCATTCCCATTACTTATACATTATGTTGAAAAAATATAGGTTACTCTAACATTACTTTCCTTATTATTATTCATGCTAAAATGCATTTATTTTATTCTTGCATTTTAAACATAATAAGTATAGATAACTTACACTAAACTTTATTATATAGTTAATTCCCCATTCTCTTAAGCCAAATATTGTTGCAGATTATTTTAAGACAAATTTAAAATAGACTATCTCTATTTTACCCTTGCCAATACATGCATACAATTTTATAGAGCTTTTTATACTTCAAAAAGTAATTATAATTTTTTTAAGTCTTAACTGTCTAATTAGTTAGTAAATGTTACTAACCATTAGTTTTTAAACAATTTTATTGAACATTTTGAATTATAAAAATTAATGAACAGATTGCTTAAGGTTTCTGTAAATTGTAATTAAAATATACAGAAACGTAATAACTTTTTTTACATTAAGCAAAATTAACATTTAGTAAACCTTTTCGGAATTTATAACTTCATTTTTTTTAACATTATAAATTTGTAATTATTGATTCTTCTTTGAAAAAAAATAATTCAATCACTTTAACTGAATAAACCGACTCATTAAAAAACTGTACACATCAAAAACACCAGATACAATAAAATCTTGTAAAAAAATCTTGATGACCAAGTATTATCACAAAAAAAAAATTCAGTCACTCTTCTTGTCTCCAGCAGCCATCAGTTTAGAATATTCTTCATTTAATCTATCATACTCTTTAGTCACGGAGTCAGCTTGTGATTTCATTGCCTCTTTATCTTTCTTTTCTTTTTTAAGCTCAGATTCTAATTCGGAATTCTTTTGTGTTAGTTCTTTAAGTTGAGTCTTTAGCTCATTTACAGCTTTATCATGAACTTCATTAGAGTCATTCTGTGCGCTTTCTCCTGATTTTTGGAGAAGATTTCTTGCTGCTGAGGTAGCAGATTGAGCTTGTTTCATGGAAGCTTCACTCTGAGCCATAAGAGTTGCTTGAGCAGAGATTAAAATAACAAGACGACGAATGACAAGACTTAAAAACAAAGCAAATCCAGATATGTAGAAGTTTCTTTGAGCTCGAAACAATCTCATATTTCCTAAAAATGTTAAATGAATCTTTTATTTCAATATCAATATAATATTATGTACTAAAAATATACTTATAAAGTTACTGTACCTTGCATTTCTGTATCCAAATGAGAATGTGCATGATCAGTAAGTTCTGGACTGGAATATTTACGGATTTCTCTTATCGCGTCCAATAAGAACAAAACTAGTATCGCTAGTAAAACTAGAAAGTAAATAGATGCTTGTTGTCCAAGACTTTGTAGAAATCTTGATTTGAACAGTTTCTGCCATCTTTGAGGTGAAGCTATCGGTAGAACTAAAAGGAGCACAACTGCAATTTCAGCGTAAAGGAAGGTGGCGATTAATGTCCACTGCAAACTCATCTTTAAGCCTTTGGATGTATATCTGTCCTAAAATATAAAGCCAATGCAATAAATTAATTCAATTTATGTGTAAGTTATATACACAAAGATTAGCAAATACTTAATATGTATTCATTTAAAATGTTATTAGTTAAGAGCATTGTACATAGTAAGCTACTCATTTTTCAAACCAGTCAGCATTACTCAACAAAAAAAAATTTTAGTCGCAAAGAGGAATCGAGAAATGATGAAAATTGGATGAATTTTTCTACCTACAGATTTTTCGCGAAGTAAAACGGAGCGCCGCACAGGTTAACTGATATCCGGCTTAAATGCGGGCAAAGAAAGCTGTGCTAACGACGATCAAGACTACTTAAACGTTTGTGATTTTGCGAAGAGCCTCGCGGAGGTCTCACCGAAGAGTAAAAAAAGAAATAAGTAATGTGGAGCGTAGACTTAGACTCACTTACAGGTGCTGACGATGACTTTCTGCAGCAGCGACCGCCGCGAACTAGACTTGCGAAGCAGCTCAGGCCAGGTAAGTAAGCGAGTAACCGAAGGCAGTTCAAAGTTCGAGATCGGGATGATGATATAGTATTTATAAATAAATTTCAGCTTCAGATCCTGACGTCATCCAAAAGTAACACACACGAACTTTACTGCGATTGGTTATCGTCAGTGCAACTTTTTTCCCGCTCTCCTGTCGTTTTGAAAGTATACCACGTCGCAATTGAAATGAATCATTGATGAATATCAAACGAAGCGAGAAAGATAAGGATAAGGAGATATTTATCTCGAAAAAAGTACTTACTCCATCGCAGTTTCTTGCGATGCGAGTGAATCTAATTATTTATAATTTAATTTTAAAATGAATTTGCGAAAATTTAAAATTTACAGATATTTGCTTTACCGACTTCAAGTTAAATTAACTTAACAATGAACACTTACATTTAAATATGATTATCCCAATATTTTTTTTTTTATTTTAATGTTTTCTTTAATTTCATTTTTTTCTGTATTGCGCAGATCTTAGAATTTAACTGATTCAAAACAGAATTCATCTTTTGAATATCGTTGACAATCTATGTTTATCTGGTGAGTTCTGGGAATAACTGAAAACATCGAGTTTGACGCGAATGGGTGATGCTTGTTTTGTATCGCGAGTGATATTTGTGGCGCCAATTTGTATCTAACAGTTTTGGAGTGCATTTGTCCCTTTTATGGGAAGTGCTCGATAAAAATGCCAGCTTTCCTCAAACACATCGAGGTTGAAAATTTTAAGTCCTACAAAGGTAGGCTGGTTATCGGACCCCTGAAATCATTCACTGCAGTGATCGGTCCAAATGGATCCGGTAGGTTATGTTTCTATTTTTTTATCACTCTGTTTTTTCATCTGTTTAATGGTCTTTCGCACTTTTAACTTGTAGGCAAATCGAATTTCATGGACGCCATCAGTTTTGTCATGGGAGAAAAGACCAGTAGCCTCAGAGTCAAGAGATTCAACGAGTTGATACATGGAGCATCTATTGGTCAACCCGTTGCTAGAAAGTATGTCTGGAATAGTTAACGGGTTATTTGTATGATATTTTGTTATTTTTACACAAAATTAAATATCTTTTATCTTATAGTGCATCAGTGACAGCAGTTTTTGAGTTAGAAGATGGTACAGAAAAGAGTTTTATGCGTTCAGTTCATGGATCTGCTTCGGAGCATCGGATTAATGGAAGTGTTAGTACATATTATAGAGAAAAATTTATAATGCTATTATTAATTGATTTTATCTGACATGATATTAAATTGTATTTAATTTTTTTTTGTAGACTGTAACAAGCCAAGTTTATTTGAACGAATTAGAACAATTAGGAATCAACGTAAAAGCAAAGAATTTTTTAGTTTTCCAAGGAGCTGTAGAATCCATAGCCATGAAAAATCCAAAAGAGCGTACTGCACTTTTTGAAGAAATTAGTAATTCTGGTGCCCTAAAAGCTGAATACGAGCGTTTAAAAGCAGAAATGTTGAGGGCTGAGGAGGAGACTCAATGCTCTTATCAAAAGAAAAAAGGTATTGCTGCAGAAAGAAAAGAAGCTAAAATAGAAAAAGAAGAAGCAGAGAAATATCAACGCCTTAAAGAAGAATATGTAGAAAAGCAAGTTGAGTTGCAACTGTTTAGGTTGTTTCACAATGAAAAGGAAATAGAAAACTTTGAAGTAGCTTTAAAAAAGAAACAACATGACATTGAGAAAATAGAAAAGAAACGCGAAAAAGCAGAGGAAGTCTTAAAAGAGAAAAAGAAGGAATCTGGAAAATTAGGACGTGATTTGGCAAAAATTGAACAAGATATCAGAGAAGTAGAGGTTGAAATAACAAAGAAGCGTCCTGCTTTTATCAAGGCTAAAGAACGTGTGGCGCACATGCAGAAAAAATGTGAATCAGCCAAAAAGTCACTAGCACAAGCCAGGGTTGCTGATGATGCACATAAAAAAGATATCAATGAATTGCTAGAAGAATTACGTCAAGTAGAGGAAGCAAAGAGTACTTATGAGGCTGGTATTGCAGCTCAATCACAGTCTCAAGGTCGTGATGTACAATTAGAAGATGAACAGGTATGAATTTGAATTACATGATAAAATATTTATTTCATTTATTTAACTTATTTTGTTTCGAATGTTTGTATTGTAGGTTAAAGAATATAATAGATTAAAAGAAGAAGCTGGTAAACAATCTGCAAGGTATACCCAAATGCTTGATTCAATTAATCGAGAACAAAAATCAGATCAAGATAGATTGGACAATGAAGGTAGAAAGAAAACGGACATCGAAAATAAAATCAAGCAAAAGGAGCATATGCTGGAAGAAGCTACAAAGCGTATAGAAAAGTTAGAAGAACATATCCGTACATCAGAGGCTGCATTGGAAGATCAGAAAAAATTGCGTCAAGATTTACAATGTGATGTAGGAAGCTCCAAAGATAGAATTCAAGAATTGCAGAGAGATTTGGAGAATATATCAGAGCAATTAGGTGATGCTAAAGTTGATAAGCATGAAGTGTCAAGGACAAAGAAAAAAACTGAAATTGTTGAAAATTTCAAAAGACTGTTCCCTGGAGTGGTAAGTGTTTTTACAAGTTTTTCTGAGAATAAGTCTATATATTGATATAATAATTATTAATTCAATAAAATATTTATTTTTAAGTATGATCGAATGTATAATATGTGTGAACCTATCCACAAAAGATATAATGTTGCTATTACAAAAGTACTTGGAAAATATATGGAGGCTATTGTAGTGGATACAGAAAAAACAGCTAGGCAATGTATTCAGTATTTGAAAGAACAGTATCTTGAACCTGAAACATTTTTACCATTAGATTACATACAAGCAAAACCATTAAAGGAACGTCTTAGGTACTAATTTAAAATTAATGATATTTACTGCATAATATTTAATAGAATTGAATCATAACATGGTTTTTTCATTTCTAGAAATATTCAAGAGCCAAAAAATGTGAAATTATTATACGATGTATTACGTTTTTCTCCAAGAGATATTGATCGGGCAGTTTTATTTGCTACAAATAATGCTTTAGTTTGTGAAACCCCAGAAGATGCTAATAAAGTGGCTTATGAAATGGATAAGAAAGCTAGATATGATGTAAGTATTTAATACACATTAACGTCATTTGATATTAAAATCTACTTTTGTACAATCATCTTTTTATAAATAAATTTTAGTGTGTTGCTCTTGATGGAACTTTCTATCAAAAAGCTGGTATAATTTCTGGTGGTAGTTTAGATTTAGCAAAAAAAGCAAAACGTTGGGATGAAAAGCAAATGTCTCAACTTAAAGCTCAAAAGGTATTTAAAATCAGTTTTTGATCTATTAAAAAAAAAATGACATTGACAATGATACATGCATAATTTTTTTTTCTGCAGGAAAAATTGACTGAAGAACTGAGAGAAGCTCTCAAGAAATCTAGGAAAGAGTCAGAGTTGAACACAATAGAGTCCCAAATTCGAGGACTGGAAACCCGGTTGAAATATAACAAAAGCGATCTCACTGCTACGGTACTTGATAATATAGTTTATGTTAAATATAAATATGCTATTAACAGTTACTTAGAAATCATGTAATTGTACTTTATTTCTTTTTCAGAAAAAGCAAATCGCAGAATTAAAAGCAGAACTAGAGAAATTGCAAACTGAATTAGATAAATTTGGGGTAAATATTGAATCTTACATGTTAAAAATTGTTTTGTATTTTAACTGACATAAACAATAATTTTATTTTAGCCAACTATATCAGCTATTGAGAAAACAATGGCTGAACGTGATCAAGAAATTCAAAACATCAAAGAAAAGATGAACAATGTTGAAGATGACGTTTTCGCCAGTTTCTGTGAATCTATTGGTATTTCCAATATTCGACAGTATGAAGAGCGAGAACTACGGTAAAAAATAAATAATACTTACTTAATATTAGTTTTATTTCAATGAACTAATGGTTTACTTTGTTTCAATAGATCACAAGAGGAAAGAGCAAAGAAAAGAATGGAATTTGAAAATCAGTGTAATCGTATTCAGAATCAATTAGATTTCGAAAAACAACGTGATACTGAAAGTATGTTTTTCATTGTTTTATAAATTTTAATTTATTTGTTTTATTTTACGTATCGTTATCTCTAAAATAAACTTAAAAAATTTAGGTAACGTTTTAAGATGGGAACGTGCGGTCCAAGATGCCGAAGATAAATTAGAATCAGCTAAACAAACAGAGAAGAATCAAAAGGCTGAAATTGAAAATGAGGAAACGCAAATGGAAAAGTTGAAGTCATCTAGAAATGCAAAGAAAATGGAAGTCGATCAAAAAGACGAGGAAATAGGACAATGTAGACGCGAAGTAGGAGCTATTGCGAAAGACGTCCAGGCTGCCAACAAGCAACTCAACTCTATTGACAATAAGATAGAGCAGCGCAAGAGTGAACGACACGCGATTTTGATGCACTGCAAGGTAATATTTCATTTGTTTTCAAGTTCTTCATATTTAAAAAAAAAAAATTGTATTGATAATAATTGACGACGTAAAAATTATTTTTAGATGGAGGATGTAGCAATTCCAATGCTTCACGGAAACATGGAAGATATTGCTGGTGATGCAAGCACAGTAACTAGTGATTCAAACAATGATTCAAGTGTCAGCACTCTGAAGCAGTATGAGAGAGAAAGTCGTATAACGATAGATTATTCTTCTCTGCCGGACCATCTTAAAGACGTAGACGAGGAGGATCTTAAGAAAACAACGGACAAACTGACAAAAGCAATTAATGAGCTGCAAAATACAATACAGCGGATTCAAGCGCCGAACATGAAAGCGCTTCAGAAATTGTACATGGCAAAGGAAAAGTTGCAGGAGACTAATGAAGAGTTTGAACAGCTGCGTAAAAAGGCTAAGAAAGCAAAGACTCAATTTGAGAAAGTCAAAAAGGAAAGATACGATAGGTTTACAACATGCTTTGAGCACGTTTCGAATGAAATCGACCCTATTTATAAGGTAATAAAAATTGCTATTTTTTTCAACTAAATATTTTTGTATATTAAATATGGAGACTCTCATGCAATTAAATTATTATTTTCATTTTCAGAGCTTAGCGAAAAATCAATCAGCACAAGCATTTCTTGGCCCGGAAAATCCTGAAGAACCTTATTTGGATGGTATCAATTATAATTGTGTCGCACCAGGAAAACGATTCCAGCCGATGTCGAATCTTTCTGGAGGTGAAAAGACTGTGGCAGCTCTTGCTCTTTTATTTGCCATTCACAGGTGAGAAATAACTAAATTCACTATTTCATTGTTTTTAAAAAAGCGACTTTTTTTTATAAAATATATAATACTTTTTTTCAGTTACCAACCAGCTCCATTTTTCGTATTGGATGAAATCGATGCAGCTTTAGACAATACAAACATTGGTAAAGTTGCAAGTTACATTAGGGATAAAACCAATTCTCTTCAGACCATTGTCATATCATTGAAAGAAGAATTTTACTCTCACGCTGATGCACTCATTGGAATTTGTCCAGATGTAAGTTAATTGATTTATTAGCTTAAATCGTAGTCTGCTACGAATTTACAAAAAATAATAATGGTTCATTTTTTTCAGGTCGGCGAATGCTTAGAAAGTAAAGTTTTAACTCTAGATTTAACAACATTCCCAACACAAGTTAGTTAATTTGTAAACAAATTTTGTATAATCTTTTTTTAACGAGACTTGTCTACCTTCTCATCATTCATTCATTACAATTTTGCCTGCAGCTTTGAATTAAGAAAAAAAAAATAAGTTGTAAGGGAAAAAAAAGTAGAGAAAATATTTATTAAAAATTATGACAACGTTTAGTAAAAACAAGAATTATTTAAGGTTATGCTAAGTTATTTTTACAAAAAGAAAAAAAAAAGATCTAATTAACGCCAATTTACAAAGTGAATGTATTATAATCATATTCTGCAATTACATAATGATGAATTTTTATTATTCATATATAATTATATATAATGAAATTTGTGACACTTTCTAATAAATATTGAAATGATTTAAATAGTATGAGAGTATTAAAAAAAATTGTAAAATAAATAAATCATTTTACGCATATGTTTTCATACTGTTAAGATGTCAAATAAAAAAGATTCTATACAATGTTTTGCAGTGTTATTTTCATGTACCATGTAATAATTTCAGAATATCAACCTTCATCTGACGTTCCGACTATTAAAGTCTAAGAATTTTGAACTTGAATTTTTAATCCTGCTTGCGATATGAAAGCAAAAAAAGTGTTTAAAGAATGAAGATAAAAAGAAAACCGCAAGAGTTCAATTAAAATAAACGCAACTTTCCTATCTAAAAAAGTTTCATCACTTAAAAAAGGGTGTGATCGTGATTTTAACGAAGTCGTTTTAACACTAATTGTACCAGGAATTAAAAAAAAAAAAAAAAAAAGAGAGAGAAAAAAGAAAACAAGCACGAAGAAGACATCGTTCGAGCGTCGCGGGGAAATAATAAAAAGTGTATTTCCGTCCGAAGCTTTCAACTAAGCCTCGTGCACCTATATAATGCGTCCTCTCGGCCGTGAGGGAATAAAAGGCGTCAGCGTAGCGTTAAATCCGACGTTACAGTAACAGGATAAGATTATATACACGATGAAAAGAAATAGAATATTTTCACCGCTGGCGACGTCGTCACTCGTCCTCCCACCCTCTCTCTCTCTCCCGCTCTCCAGCCGCGAGTCGCGCGAACGCGTCGCGCGCCGAGTTGAGCAAAAAAAAAAAAAAAAAAAGGGGGAAAAAGCACGAGTGCGACGGAGAGATAAAGAGGCAGAGCGAGAGAGAGAGAGACGCGAGGAGGAAGGAAAGGGTCGAGCAAGTAGCGAGCGAGAGCTGCAAGGGTTGAGTGGCCGGCGGGTGCGCGGCGGCGCGTCTGCACCCTACACGTCTCGGCGGCCACTCGAAACAGCGAGCACGAGCGAAAGAGAGCCGTGCGCTACCCCAAAAGTACGCGTGGAAACAAGAGAGAAAGAAGGATGGAGAGAGTAAGAGAGAGAGAGAGAGAGGGATGCTGCGTGTATATGCGTGAGGTAGGTCTGCCAATGCAGACAGTGGGTCTCTTTCTCTCTCTCTTGTTCTATATATCTCGATCTCTCTCATCCGCGCTTTATTCCGCACTGGTGTATATATGCGCAGAAGCAGATCCCAAGATCATCATCATAATAAATGCCCCTACCCTGCAATTGTGCTTTTTAGTTTGGTCTTCAGATTTAAGATGTAGCTGCTTCGTTTGCGTAAAAAAAAATTGTATCTACATATGGAACACATTTCCGCGTGTAAGAGAGATGAAATTACTACTCTCTGAAGTTGAAAACCATTAATTCATAGTGACTATGCACTAATTTGAATAGTGCAAAGGGCTCCACTATGAATTAGTGAAAATCTACTATTTGAAATAGTGAATAATTATTAATTTCCGCTAATACAACTAAGTAGAACATTTTTTTACTACTTCAATTAGCGAAATTCTATACTAATTGATAATGAATTCTATTAATTGATTAGTGGAAAATCTGTTCACTAAAAAAATAGTGTAATTTCCGCACTAATTCAACTTTAGAGAGTATTATAAAGTTTTATCGTGCAATTTCAATCAGTTTTTAATACCACGTATAGTTTGGGACGCCACTGTATAGTTGGGGGTTTTAATTGATTTTATAATTATTTGCGTGGCAATGTAAAAAGTTGCAAAATCGAGGTCTTTGGGTTTTGGGTTACTGGATCTTTGTTGGATATCCCTCCCTTCAACGTTTACATTTTATCTACCCTCTGTGCTTGTGCATTAGGGAAATGATAACTTTATGCGTATATGCGAGGCACATAAGCAGAAATTATACGCAGGGATATAACAGCGAATATTTTACGTAATTGCACCAGTTTATTTAGGCTACTTCGCCACTACTACTATAGGTGAAAATGTGAAATCATAAAATAATATATTGAACGCATATTTAGACGGATTTTAAAATGATCGTTTAGTAGAGCAATAAATAATCTAAAAAAAGTGGATTTTGCTAGTTTTTAATAAATATATTATGTAAGTAATAACATTATTATAATTATTATTTGTTTCTTTAATAGTAAGTTTAATTCCGTTATAATTTTTTACGAATTCGATTGTCATATTCTTCGTGCACATCCTCGTAGCATAAATGCTAGAGTCGAGAGTAGGTAGACAAGTGAATTTCAAAAACGGAGAAAGCTCATTCTATGATTTTTTAATGCACCAAATACATTTATAAGGTCCGAGCCAGAAAGGATTTTAGATTCCGTTTTCTTTCGTAAACTATTCACTTTATTAAAATGTATGCCAATGCTGTCAGCGCAAAGTAAGGAGATTAAGAACCCTCGGAGAAAGGGTTGCATTTTATAAGTGCCTTGACTTTGAAATAATTATATGCATCAATTGCTAAGATTATCCACGTCTAAAGCATTATAATTTACTTATACTAGAACAGTCTAATTCATTCTGGTATACATTAGTGGTGTTTGAAAATTAAAAAAAAAAAGTTAATAATTATATACCTAGTCGCATATTATTATTATTATTATTATTTGCGTGTTTATGTTTGTACTGAAAGCGTTTTTTTTTTTTGACAAATGGTCTTATTTCATGAATACTTATTAATTATAAAGCATGAAGTTAATTAAAAAAAATGGTTTTCTAATGTACATTAGTGATTACAGCAATTACTTATCAGACTGAATCTCTTGAGTCTGAATAAAACGCTTGTTCTTTCACTGTGATGTGACAGATGGCTCAATCATTCGCATTTAAGGACGATTTCATACGTCCGTCTGAAATTAGCAATTTTACAGTATACTACGCCGTCCACTGCACAACACGCGCAATCATAAATTTCAGACAATAATGCAATGTAATGCAAAATTAAGCTGCACCTAAGTCCAGCAGCTGGTCTTTGCAAAAAGTGCGCGTGACATTAACGTAGAAAACGTGGTCTTCCTAGAAAAAAGTAGGCAGAGCTTATCTCTTATATTTCCATTAGTAAGCTAAGAAGGAAGCAGGGCGTGACGAAGAAAAAGAGTAGTCGTATGAGGGGAAAAAAAAGGGGGAGGAGAGCAAGTGGCGAAGCGCGAGAAGCGCCGCGACATCCAGTTTTGAGGGCATAAGAATGAGGAAAAACAAATAGAGAGTATGTGTATGAGAAAAGGGGAGTAGGGGGAATAGGCGCGGAGAGCTTTTACCGTGATTAGTGCGCGAAGGGAATAGAGAGGGCCTTGGGGTGAATGTGAGCTTGCAGGCGGAGGTGAGTCTCGCGCGCGCAATGGCTCGTCTGAAATTCGCGGCTGCCGTCGTCATTATACCCGCGCGCGGCAAGTCGGTACCGCGGCGGCGCGCATCTGTATCGGTGCCGTTATCGGCTGCGCGTATTAATCATCGCATTTACATATCGGATTTTTTAGCCCTCCGCGGGCGAGAGCCCCCTCCCTGTCCCGACGGTGACTCCGCCCTTGCGAAAAGCGAGCCCCTCATGCTCACTTACCCCGGAAATGGAGCCGCTGATGGGAAGAACCGAGTCGCGGAGTGAATCCCCCTTCGCAAAAAAAAAAAAATTCAATGTAATGCACCCGTCGCCGGCTGAATACGCCGACGATACACCGATATCGCTTTAGCGCCGTGGATGCCATAGACTGCGATGCTTGTACGCGCCCGGCGCTGCTGCAGCGCGTGCGGTTACCTTGAATATAGGAATTTTACCCGATAACCGATAATTAGCGAATTCTTTCTCGAGGCCGATAACGGATTTTCTACTGTTTAGCGCTACACTGCGAGCCGCCTCCCCTGAAGCGAGGGAGAAACCTTTTTAGAGCTACCGAATAGTCTGTGTCTTCCTTAGCCATCACGAGCTATCGATGAGCTTTGGGCTTTCGACCAAGTGAATGGCTCTACTTTTTTCTTTGTTTTGATTGTTTTAAAATTATTAGTCTACCTGGTAGAAATCGTCTAGTTTTGTCCCATGATAAAACGATTTATTTAACATTTTAGGCCCATTTAACAGCTAGTTTGGAAAATGGCCATTAAATCGGCCTAAAATGTTGAGAAAATCGTTTCATTTACCAGGACCGTCGTGGACTCAATTAGAAAATGTTATTAAGGAAGAAGAGAAATGATCAAGACGAACACAATGTTGCTGGTGCAATTAAATATGCCGACGTTTCGACGTTTTTA
>JAWWEN010000020.1:16051279-16064942 GCA_035582955.1 Sycophila texana | reverse complement strand
TTTTTTTGGACCAAAGAATCATTCTACAAAGTTTGGTCGAAATCCAGGACCCGCAACCCTGGTCATCTCCTTGTTAGTGATAACAATATTTAAAAAAAAACGTTCTTAACCATCTGTTTTCTACGAAGAAACGTTTTTTTTACATCACATAATAAAGAAAACGTGTAACAAATTTCATAAAAATGAGATTCTATTTCGATTTATTAATATTAAAAAGACGTTATTTTATTGAAACTCAAACAATCGAAAAAAAAAAATGTTTTATCTGCCAAATAAAAACCTTTTTAAAATGACATTGATATAATAATAAATAAATGACCTTTTTAAAGAACTTTATTTGTTACCATTTTGCGAGAATAATACAATTTCTGAAATTTGATTAATTTTATGACGATAGTGACCGTACGTATTGTAAGTAAAAAGTATCCCTAATTAACTTCACTACAAAGAAGCGCTTCTTCACAAGAACAACAAAAATGGTCCTTTTTAAAGTACGTTTTTTATCGTTTCGCGCCGATAGATGTCCATTACTTTGGAGCACTAACAAACGAAAAAAAAAACTAAAAATACAAGAACAAGTTTATTTTCTCCACAGAATCCTTACAGCGCGTCCTCACTGGCGATGGTGATAAACAACGTGTGCACGCTAGCGACGATCGGCCTGCTGTTCGACCGCTGCCGACTGGCGGGTCTGCTGGAGCTGGCGCGCTGTTGCGCCTGCCTGTACTTCCTGCGCGCCCAGCAGGGTCCACTTGCGGTCTACCTGTACGCCTCCTCCTGCTGCCTCTGGCTGGCCGACCTACTCAGGCTCACGGTCGGCCGCTACGGCGAGCCTCCGTTGCGCAACGCCACGTCGCTTAAGTAATTGCCAAGGGGCACGCGCCGCTGCAGACGACGGGCTCCGATGACACCGGAGTCTCCGCGTCGCGGAGAAAATTACTTGCTCCTCGAGGATTGGCTTTGATTTTTCAGAAAGGAAAAACGATGCAGCATCTACTGAAAACCACAAAATCCTATAGTGGAAATCTATAAGGAAGATCGCGGATATACGGATTCCTCGTTAATTTCTTATATAAAAAAAATATAGACCCATTTCATGGATTGCTGAGTGGATGATAAAATACTCAAAGTGCGGGATTGAGTTAAAAAGTTATTACTTTTTTGATGGTAGTACTTACATAAACGTACGTGGATTTCCAGCTAATTTTCACGCGAATATTCTTGCGAAATCCACATAAAATTCATTAGAATCCAGGTGAAAATGAATTTGAAATTTGTTTCAAAACGACACATTGACTCGGTACGAATTCCACGAAGATGTATGCTAATAATATGGAAAAACAGTTTAATTTTTTAACTCAGAATCCCAATTTGAGTGTTATCATGCACATGGGCCTCATTTTAGACTACGAGCGGATGTTTCTTATAAATTTCGAGGAAATAACAAAAATTCTATGGGAATTTATATCAAAATCTGTAGTAAAATGCGCGAGGAATCCTCGCGGATTTCGTATAGGTTTTCTCGTGGATTTCACGTGGTTTCAGGGGGATTCCATAAGACATTTTTCAGTAAAAGCGAGTTGAGAGAGTAATTTAGGAAAAGTTAGTGTAATTTTATTCGAATCGAAGGCGTATTCTCTCCGGAGATGAATTAGTGGCAAGTTCATTATTTTTATAGTACATACATTTTCAACTGCTGAATTAGTAAGATTTACTAAAATTAATAGAATAAAACTAATTTTTTAGTACATTAATAAATGTAGAAAATTAGTGCAGAGTCACTGTGAATTAGTGATATTTTACTAAATCTACTTTAGAGAGTGGGATAGCTTGAAATGTGAAGGAAATTAGTATCTTTTTTTTTTAAATAATATTGTTTATCTGAATTTCACTGTATACGAAAATGGTCACTTTTATAAAAAAACCTTTTTTGAGTATTCGAGAATATTCTCGCGAGTAAGATTTTGAATGGTAATTTTTCGTACCTAATTGTAAATCTAATCTTTTGACAAAGTGCTTAATTTGTTTAAACACTGACACTTTTACGAGTCATTTTTACAACAATTTACCATAAAAATAATTCTCTCCGTGTAGTTTATAATAAATTGTAATTATTTTAATTTGCAAATGGTATTGTAGATATATGCGCGTATTCGGTACCTAAATGCAGTTCAAAGTACAAAAAGAATTGACCAACGATGTAGATGTTATACCGGGCCAGTAAAATGTAGTTCAAATGATAGACATAAGCCAGATTTTAAAATGAACTGTGTAAGTTCTGCAGCGCAAATTTATTCTTCTAGTCTTGTAAATAATTTAATAATAACTGCGATGATACTTTTTTCCTAGTTTTATAATTAATAACGTAAGATTTTTTTTTTAACTGGAATACATTGAGTGCATAACGTCTCTTGTTATTAAGCTCAGCATTATGTAAACAATGATAACAACTTGCTCTAGATTACTTTATCGAGCATTCGTCCTATGTGCAGAGTGTAATCTTTTAAGTCTTTTAGCCATAAATTAAGACTTGATGGAAAAAAAATGATTATTTTTGTACAACTTTTGATAACTCTTGTAAGAGTTTGGCTAGATACTTATAAATATCTCTGCATCTAGGACTAATCCACTTACATAAGTCCACAAAACAAATGCAAGTCAATTAAAAAAATGTACAAAGTGGCTAACTAATTAAATTTAAAAGAATTTTATGCATAAGGATTATATATCGAATGCGAGACGAAATATTGTTTTTATTTTATACATTAAATCTATTAGTATTTAGTAAGATAAGAAGGAAGTAAAAAAATAAAGTAACAACTTGTAATTGAAATGCTTATAAAACATGCCATTTTAATACAGCACTATTATCATACATCTTGAGAACATACAAATAGCATTCCGAAAACATGACGATTTACAAACGCAATTCATAGTGTCGTATGAAACATTGAGAATAAACGGCCAAGCGATTGGGAGCGACCCATTTTCTTTTATTTTTCATTAATACATGTGTTTTGTGTGGCTGTGTATCTGTGTACGTCTCTTAATAATTACTTAACTTATTGAGTTTATTTTTCTTCTTTGGTTTATTATCGTTCGTTCGCTTTGTAACTTTTTTTTTATTGAGCTTCACCTAGAAAGAGTGGCGATACATCGAAAACTGATTATTGTACGTAAGTTCCATTATTTATTTACTTTTTTTTTTCAATTGTAATCTTATTCGTTTATGCGCGGGTTACAAGTCTTCGGCGTTCGTCTCCTTCTTTTTTTTTCATCAGCGGCGAGAAGCGTGTGTCTTAATTTAATAATCGGCTTCACGTCTAGAGTAATAACTGCATAAGCGCCAAATGCATTACAAACGATTTTATATACGTGTCACATTATACGTCCAGTTTCATCAGCGTCAAATAATAAATCGACAAGCTATCAGAAAACGACGCACCCTCCCCTTTAAAAAATAGCAGAGGTACTTTCTCAAAAATCCTTTGCTTTTTTTCCAAAACTTTCACTCCCACTCGGAAACACGTGAATAATCCATATCTCCCCCTCATTTATACATATATAAAATTTTTAAATATGCACTTACAGCCATTATAGATCTTGAAAACACTTAATCGAGTACAATCGCAAGACTTCGCAATATTTATTTTATTTTCTTTACTTTTTTTTCTCACCCCTTCTTCCATAAACTATATATTCCGCGTTAATGAAACTGGAGGCTGCCTTGGTTCGCTCATTGAGGAGAGAAACGAAGGGAATTATCTTCGTTTTACTCTTTTCCAATAAAATCTGAAATCTCCCTCAATAAAAATTCCAGGCTAAAAAGAATCGGTTCCCTTGTGCAGCGCGACGCTCTCCCGTCAGTTCGACTGACCACCCCCGTCACCGTGGAGACTTCGCGCGCACCTCGTCTTAAGCCTGTCCAGCTTTTTCAGTGCGCGCGGAAGCTCGTGCTTTTGAAGCTTACTTCCATTAGCTACTTATTTCTCACCTTGTGGTCCATTTTTATCTGAAATAATTGCGTGGTTCAATTTTTTTTCCGTTTCGGAGAATTGGTGCAATCTAAATGGAAAAGAGTCAAACGACGATTGAAAAAGATGCCTATTCTATTAAATAATTTTTTATTTAATTATTCAAAGGGTCAGATCATTTTTAAATAAATAAAAAATGAAAATTAAACTTTTAAAATGTATGATAATGTTTTAATGGGACAAAATTATTTGCTACTATTAATCGAAGAGAAAAGTTAAATTAAAATTCTAATGTTCAATTTCAATGTCCTCACAAAGTGAAATTTATAAAACAAAAAATTACAATTTTTGTTTTACAAAAATTGCAAAAGCTGTAGCAAAATTTGTTTGATTAACAGAGAATTTTGACAGAATTTATAGTACATTTTACAAGAAACTTCATTTTTGTTTAATAATGTCAGCCTTTAAAGGCATTAAAATTATCTATTGTAGTTTTTATAGTTGAGAATCTATTTCCGTACAGAGGATATATTTACCTACTACAATACCTACTAGTAGAAGGGAGTCGCTTGAAATTTTTAATTTCTAGTTTCTAGATTCAAAATCAACTGCTGGAGTAAAATGCTCTAGATTGATGGATATTGACTGTAGGCAA
Source organism: Sycophila texana (assembly GCA_035582955.1). Lineage (NCBI taxonomy): Eukaryota > Metazoa > Arthropoda > Insecta > Hymenoptera > Eurytomidae > Sycophila > Sycophila texana. The sequence goes on along the minus strand of JAWWEN010000020.1, from coordinate 16,060,313 downwards.
AAAAAAATAATAGCCATTAATCTAGAGTAGATAAGTCCAGTAGTTGACTTTGAATCTTATATCCAGCAAATTAGGAGTCCAAAGAGACGATTACGATATAAGTAGGTTAATGCAAGGTTTCAAAAAGGTCTTAAACTGAAAGCGTAGCAAACAATTTTGTTTAATTCACATATTAGTTAACGCAATTCCATATATTTTAAATATTTATTTTTAGTCTTTTTATTCAAAGGTAATGTGCCTCCTCATGACGAAGTTTTTACCTTTGTCATTTTTATATAAATTTGTACTCTTTCCAGTTCAGAATGTGCAATGTAGCATGAAAAAGCATCAATTACCGATACTGATTTTCTTAGATTTCAATCTAATCCTCGCTAATGCTGTCCTTCTCCTTGTCGTCTTTCTTCTCGTCCTGCGATTCCAGCACAGGTAAATCGAGGCTGTCCGATGAGATCCGCCTGCTGCTAGCGAACTTTTTCTCCTGCTCTTCTTTCGTATCTCGCACATTGTTCAGCGAGTCCGAGCTCAACGACGGATAGTCGAGAGTCGTCTTCAATTCGAGAGAGTCCGAGCTTCGGCACATGAGATTGTAATTCTGAATACCGTTGTCACCGAGCTCCAGGGAGTCTGTGCTTGTCTCCATCAGGTTGGGCTCGGTTGTGGCTTTTGCAGCTTCTGGAAAGAGAAAAAGCATAACTAGTTATTTCATTTAGTGTAATATAGGTCTTTGATAAAACTGTACGGAATAAGAAAGGCATATAGATATTTTCTTCTCTTTTCGTATATAAAAAAATTTCGAAAATTTTGCCTTGTAAAGGAGCTTTTTATTTTGGTACCGATTACTGATCGGTATCTTAAGATACCGTTTTTCGATCAAAAGAAACATCTGATTAAACAAAGTCTAAAGTATATTTTCATTTTTTGTAACAATTTTTCGCAACTAATTAAGGGGCTTAAAAGATCTTTAGACATTTTTGAGATCTCCGGATATTTTAAAATTATGTTAACGACAAATTTCTTCCCATCTCCGAGAAGTCTTGCACAATCTTAATAAAAAAATATATTTATATTAATTAACATATTAAACATTAAATTTCAGAAGCAGTGAAGTTTCTCTTAAATAAGTAAAGATTATTCACTTATTTTTGGTAAAAACTCTAACACTTTATACAAATAAGTGTACGTAGAATATGGTTCAAACGATAAAAATTATTTTCATTTCTCTGCAAGGCATGCTAATCTTACAAAATTACTCACAACTCAGAAAAAGATTGCAATAAATATTGCAAAAATTACTTCTTTTATGAGTAATCTTGAAGCCGATATAAGGTAATTTTTCATTGATCACATCACTGATCCCAAGACAATAATTTTTACCAAACACTTATCTGTGTGAAAGAATTTTCTCGCTAAATAAGTAGCTGGTCGGTGATTATTAAAATGATTTTTTGCCACTTTAACAATTACATACAACAATTATCTACGATCTTGTAAATTTGTGCACTATCAATTACACAACACTTAATCGGCAGTGGATACTTTACGGACAGAAAATAAATGATCATGATAACTAACTTTTGTTACTTAGCGAACAGGCGGACAATCCTCAAAAATCTTTTCCTTTCTCACCGTGCACGACGGACGTATCCCCAGCGACGACGGTGACGGGCACGAAAGGCTTGACGTCCGCGTTGTCCGTCAAGTCGATCTGCGAAATGTCCTCGGTGGTGTCGTCGTGTCGCTCGATCTTCTCGACGTTCGCCTGGGCGATTCTGATGATCTCGTCGATCTCCTTGATCCTCTTCTCGTAGTCGTCGGAGCCCGAGGTGCTCGGGTTGAACGAGCCCGCTGCGCTCTCCTGGCTCTCGAGCTTCGCCCTCGCCAGGCTCTCCAGCTTGTACCTGTTCTCGGGGCTCTCGTGGTCCAGCAGGTCCTCCTCCTCGCGGGCGCGCAGCTCGATCAAGTGAGCCTCCCGGCAGGCCTTCTCCAGCACCTCGAAGTCCTTCACCGAGGAGAGGGATATATCGTCTCCGTGGCCGGACCGGCTGGTGGTGTATCTGCGGGGCAGGCTGCCGTTGCTGGAGGAGTCCTGGGAGCCGCTGTGCTGCTGCTCGCGGCGCTTGGCGTTCTCCAAGGCCACGGCGCTCTCGAGGTTCTCGAACTCCTGCAGCGAGCTCAGCGAGACGTTGTCGTGGTCCGTCGGCTTGAAGTAGCGCTTAGCCGTGAGCACGTCGTAGGTGTCGGGGGTGCTGCCGAAGCTGCCGCGCATACTGCCGACGCTGCCGATCGACTCCTTGTGGCTGCCCAGGCTGCCAAACCGACTGCTGCCGGCCTCGAAGTCGGCGACCTCCTCCTCCTTGATGTCCTCCAGGGGGCCGCGCTCGTACTCGAGGTCATAGAGGCGCGCCTCGTTCTGCTGGAACTGCATCTCGACCCACTTCTTGCCGCCCTCGTTGTACTGCTCGTCGTCGGAGTAGGACTGCGAGTACTGCTCTTCGTTCGAGGCCTGCGGCGGACTCTCCTCGGAATCGAACTCGAAGAGTTCGCTGGTGCTGCGGGTCGAGTGCGCCTGCTGCTGCTTCTCCGCTGCCTGTTTGTCCGATATCAGATTTTCTACGTCCCGGTCATAGTTCTTTGAACTTGTGTATGACATTGAACTGATGCGGATTCCTTTTCCTAGAAATTATGCGGTATATAAATAGTATTGCTACAATTTATGTATTTGTGGTCCTGTTGAAAACATTCAGATAATAAATCATCTGACCATTTGACACGATTTATTATCTAATAAATTATCTATAAAAATGCAGGTGATCTGTGATAAACTAGGCGATAAATCGGCTGAAATCCGGTTAAATAAATCAGATGATGAAACAGGTGATCTAATCATCTGAGATCTGATAAATCTGATATCTAGCTTTATTACATGAGTTATTACCAAATTTATGAAATATTACATGATTTATCCGATGATAAATCGTATCAAATCGTCAGATGATTGAACACTACAATTTTTGCAGCAGGCTGGAAGAACATAAACAATGTAAACCTGAATAAATAAAAATATTTTTTAAAACTACCAAGGATTCTACCAATGTTTTGAAACGTTTCCATCGAGCAAATATAGCGGACATTTCGACGTTTCAGAAACGTTTTTGAAAACTTTTAATGACATTACTAACAATAAGTTCCTATAAATAAACGTTTCCCAAACACTTCATTGCAAAAAAAAACAAGCTATATGGGCATTATATTTGAATTCTCTTCTTCGAGACAAAGTTGTTTTTTTTCATAAGAAGTGAGTTTAAATAACAAGTGCTTACCTTCGGAGTCAAATTCTTCAGCCTCGCGACCGACCTCTTCAACGACAACGAAATCGTCAATGATGTCGGGTTTATCGACTAATTCAAAGGAGTCGCTATCGGGCGAACCGCGATCAGCCTCCTTCTCGATCACCGTCTCAAGAGAGACGCCTGACATGGACGACGAGGTCATGCTCAGCTGCTGCTGCAGCGTAAGGCCCGAGCCGCCTACGTGGGCCTCGCCGTTGTCGTCGTCGAGACTCGATGCCACCGGCAATTTCGTCTCCAACGAATCCGGCTCGAATGAACAGCTCTCGGCTCGTGGGTCCGCCAGATCTGATGAGCTTGTCGACGAGGGTTCGTCCAGTGCCTCGCTCGGTAGCTTCGACACCACATAAGTACCTACTGGTACGGCAATAGGCTCGGACTTGGAGATTGACTGTGCAACGTCGGCGGGTTTCGCTGCGGTTGCCGACGCTACGACTGACTGGTACTCCGATGTGAGAGTCGACGAACTGCTTGGCTTCGTATCCGTGCTCCTCCCTTCACCCGATGACTGTTCCATGCTGATCTGGAAAATTTATAAGAAAATTCGTAAGTTTTTTTATTTCATGATGCAATGATAAGACTGATTACGTACAATTAATTGTTAAATGTTAGGCAAAAGGTACTTGAGCAATTCTGACTTCTAGGAAAGGGTTTGTTTCAGAGCATCTTACCACTTGGCTGAAGATCATTTCGCTTGAACGCTTCATCATGCAAGGGACGTCGGGGTCGAGGTCAAACGGTTTGCCACCCTCGTCCTCGGAAGTACAGTTGGAGGTCTTCATGTCGTCGTCGAGGGCACTCTCAAGATTTTCGTCGATCTCGTCCTGCTCCATCTCCGGCTCTGAGGCCATCAGCGTCTCCGACAACTCGCTCGTGCTGTCCAAACTGCCCATCTGGCCAGAACTCAGTGAGTTCAATGATTTCATGGATTCCCGAGAGCTTAAAGTCTCAAGTGCCGTATGATAGTCTTTCGAGGTAGCTTTGGATGAGCTGTGCTCGAAGGACATAGCGGCAGTTTCGTACTCAGAGGCAGTGGTGGATCCAGGAAGAGCAGCAGCCGCCGAATGCAGGGCCTCTACGTCGGATGAGCTGGGTCTGCTGGCAGCGGATTCGTATTCACCGCTGCTGGAGACGTCCGCTTCACTCTCGGAGGTGACACCTCGTCTGGCGGGTTTTTGCCTGCGCCGAGGAGCTGGTTGAGGAGGCTGCAGCGAGAAGGTCTCGTCGCGAGCGGTTGAGCCCTCGGCATCCGAGCCTGAACGACTGGCAGCTTTTGGCGAGGAGGAAAAGGACTCGAAGGCATCCTTGGAAGTAGACTCACTCTCGACGATGATCGAGGCTGACGTCTTGCTCTGAGAGTCGCGCTTGTCGCCTGCTCCAGAGCTGCTCTCTGAGGAACTTTCATCTCGCAGCTCCCCATGACGTCGTGGCTTTGCTATCGGTGATGACGAAGACGATAGGTTCTCAGCGTCACTGAGTTTCTCGAGCGAAGGCGCTCGGTACAGGAATGGTAGTTCGTTTGGTATAGACTCCGGTTGGATCTTGAACTGGAATTCCGAGGGCGAATCTTTGATCTGGATGACGTTTTCGCTGTTCTCGCTCAGCTCCTCAATGAGATCCTGCTTAGCTGCTTCCAGGTTCTCCTTGACCTCGGCGATTTCCTTTCTCACTACCTGATCGAGCACTGTGATCGCATAACGTGAGCTCATGTCCACTCCTTGAAAGTCTTCTTTCTTCATCTTGTACGGGCTTGTTTCTTGATGTTGAGACTTCTCGCGCTTATCCGAGCCGCGTCTGTGATCTGGCTTCGAGTCGCGATGAAGCTCTGATCGCGGTGGTTTTGTCGGTCCCGTCACTGGCGGATGACTACTCGGTTCCTCCAGCCTTTTAGCATCTTCTGGATCGAAAGTCTTGTATGATAAAAGTGTCACGTCGTCTTTTTTATCCACGCTTTCGGTCTTCTGTATCGTCTTTAGTAGCATCTCAGAAGGTTCTGGTGGATTTTCAAAGTCTTTCAAATCGTAAGACTGTTTTGTTTTATCGTCATCGATTATCTCTTCTTTTTTAGTCTCCTTTTTTGTTTCCTCAAGCTGCTTACTCATGGGCTTACCTTCTTCAGACTTTTTTTCTTCAGGTTTGATATCTTCAAGCTTCTTCTCTGCGGGCTTACTGTCTTGGGACTTTTTCTCTGCAGGTTTCTTTTCCTCGAGTTTTTCTCCGGGCTCTCTATCCTTGGTCTTCTCTGTGGTTTTACTCTCATCGGGCTTCTTTTCAATAGGTTTGCTACCCTCGGGCTTCTTTTCTGCAGGTTTGCTATCCTCGGGCTTCTTCTCTGCCGGTTTACTTTCCTCAGGCTTCTTTTCCAAAGATTTGATCTCTTCAGATATTTTTTCTGTCTTATTATCTTCTACCTTGTTTTCTATCTCCTTTACTTCTGGCTTTTTATCTACTGTCTTACTTTCTTCTAACTTCTTGTCTACCAATTTGCTTTCGTCCAATTTTTTCTCAGACATTTTGCTCTGTTCCATAGTCTTTTCCATTGACTTACCATCCTCTAGCTTTTTTTCTAGTGGTGTTACTTTAGAATCAACTAATTCACTTGGTTTAACATCAGAAGGCGCAGGTCTTGCAACTTGCTCTTTCGAAACAATGTCACTTTTTTTCTCTAAATCAGCGCTTGTCGATTTTTTCTCTTCAGACTTTTTAATAACATCAGCTTGACCAAGTTGTACAGCCTCATCGAACTGCTCCTCGTAAAGCTGCACCATCTCCTGTGGTTTACCAACGACTGCCACGGGTTTTATGGGTTCGTCAAGCGTCGTGAAACGTTCGCCTTCAATAACATTCACAGCTGTCTTGGTTTCGAGTGGTAGATCCTTGCGCTCCTGCGCCTCTGCCTCGTACCTGTCGCGGTCGTAATCGAAACTATCCTCGTCGTCGTCAACAGTCATGAAATGGAACGAGCGCGCAGCCATCTCCTCTAGTCGATCTTCAGTGGGCGTCTTTGCATCATATTCTCGCTGCAACGTGTCCATTAATTCTTGGCAACTGATATCCAGTTTGTTTTCTACGAGCTCACGTTCGATCTCCAGGTCATGCTCGCTAACCGGCACCACCGTGAACTTACTTTTGAGTCCAAGATTTATCAGCTCAGGCTCGTCATCGAACGAGCCCGACATCGTTTCCTCGATACGCGGGATCTCAAACTTCTTTGGTGCATCTGTAGGCGGTTGCTGCTGCTGTTCTTGTTGCTTCTGATATTCTTCGAGCTCTTTATCAAAGGCTTGAAATGGCTGAAGAGTCTCGGATACTTCGATTTTTTCGTCGCCTATCATCCAATCAACCTGCTTAATATCCAGTTCTTTCACTTTCATGCGCGGTGATACTAGCGGTGGGCTTTCTAATTCGAAGGAGTCTTTTTCGGTCTTTCGACTGATGATGATCTTTTGAGGACCAGAATGTTTCTGACTGTCGCGTGGTAGAGAATAGTCTATGTTCGTATCCTCGGAGAAAGTCGGCTGGCTGATTGTTACATCGTGCTCTAGCGTCTCCAGAGAATCCACCGCTGGACTTTCGTGCAATATATCTTCCTTTTTCGATAAATCGTAGACTCCAGAGGAAAATTTGACTTCGTCAATCTCTATAGAAGAAACATCCATCGAATCCTGCCTCGACTGGCTTTCATCTGGTTCGAGAATCTCCAAAACCCTAGCTCCAGAGAGCTCCGAAACCATCTTGCCGGCAGCCGTTGCTTTCACGTCTGATCCAGGTGCTGCTCTGATACTCGACGATGACGCCTTTGGACGATTAGTATCTTGCTCATCCATCTCCATGTCCACTTGATCAGATATGCTACTTGGACTCATTGTTATATCCCTTTCCGGGAGTTTTGCCTGTGATGAGGATAGATGAATAGATGAGGACTCGTCCTTAGTTATGTCTTCGCTTATGCTGACACTGAGACTGTCGTGGGTTGATCCAAGATCTCCGAACTCCTCCTGAATGACTGAACCAAGTTTGGCCTCGTCGGCAGATTTGCGCATAATATTCTCAAACTTTCGTGTCAAATCATCGGCCAGCTCGCCGTGGTAAACCTCGGATTCAAGAGTTCCGCTTTCTGGACTGTGCACTTTCTGGCCAACCTGACCTGCAGTCTTCGACTTCAATTCCTCCTTAACATCAAAGCTCTTTGAACTGTCGCTCGTCTGCTCCTGGAACATTGATTTCTCGACGATCTTTCCTAACTCCTCTTTTCGTGCATTTTCGTCAAGTAGATCTTTTTCTAATTTTACGTGGGCTCCAACCGCGCTATCTTTTATGGAGCTTGCAGTTTCCTCGGTTCGTACTATCTTTTTATCATCTTCAATGGATTTAGCTTTTACACTGTGCTCGCTTTGTTTACCAAGTTGAGAAGCAGATGCCTGCACAGTCTCTAATTCATTCGTCAAGCTGACTAGAGTCTTTTGTGTTGCATTTACTAAAGTTTCTTTCAATTTATTCTCGCGCTCCTCCACTTTCTCCTCTGGGGATTGTCTCGTCAACAGTGACGATGAGCTCTCCTTCTTGCTCATATCCTCGCGCTCCTCATGAGCGAATATCTTCTCGTCACCTAGATCAATCTCAGACGATTTAACTTCCTTTTTTTCCAATGAAGTTGTGGCTTTGTGATCCACTTTAGAAGTAACAATGCTACCTGAACTTACCAGGTCAGCAGCTGCTTTTAATGCATTCGTGTCCTCCAATAGTTTCAATGCATCCTTTGGATCACCTGTAAAAGTGCCGGAGTACACCTGAGACTCGCTCTTCTGACGACGTGTTCTTTCTTCGTATTCCTGCGTCATTACCTCTTCACTTTTTTGTCGTTTCGTCACAGTGACAGTCTCCGTTTCTTTTTTAGACTTACTGGTTTTTGGAATCTTGTCCGTGGGCTTCGGCGATGGTGCCTCACTCTTCAGACTAGAAGACGTGGAACTCGAAGAAGTCGTGCGACTTTTAGCGAATGATTTTGGCGAATCTTCCTTGGAATCCCGTCGCCTAGCCAATGGAGTTTTTGGGATCTCTTCTTTTGATTTTTCTCGTTTTGTAAAGGACTTGGTAAGAGGTTCTGGAGTTTTCTTAACCGAAAGTTTTGGAGAATCTTCTTTCGAATCACGACGTTTTGCACCTAATTTGGATGGTATATCCTCTTTCGAGTTATCCCTCTTCGGCAATCCTCTGGCAGTTAATGGTTCGGCTTTCTTCACACTTGGTTTAGGCGACTGTTCACCTTTTGAATCCTGTCGTTTAAAACCCGGTCGAGTAGAAACTTCTTCTTTCGATTTTTCTCTTTTTGGTACAGGTTTCGACCCAATATCTTCTTTAGATTTTTCTCGTTTTGTTTGTATTTTTGAAGAGAATTCTTCTTTAGATTTTTCGCGCTTTGGAATTACAGATTTAGGAATTTCATCCTTCGATTTTTCTCTCTTTGGAATTACAGATTTAGAAATTTCATCCTTCGATTTTTCTCTCTTTGGAATTACAGATTTAGGAATTTCATCCTTCGATTTTTCTCTCTTTGGAATTACAGATTTAGGAATTTCATCCTTCGATTTTTCTCTCTTTGGAATTACTGATTTAGGAATTTCATCCTTCGATTTTTCTCTCTTTGGAATTACAGATTTAGGAATTTCATCCTTCGATTTTTCTCT
>JAWWEN010000020.1:15999809-16032962 GCA_035582955.1 Sycophila texana | reverse complement strand
AAAACATAATGGATACATAAAAAAAAGTAAAAAAGAATGAGGGCATTTCGACTATCTTAACGGCCGGTACCCTTTAAGTTTCAGTTAGTGTTTCGTTAGATATTTTTATATTTTTCATTTTTATATCCGATCAATAAAAGATATTTTCCCGATGCAAATGTATAATTCATACAATCCGAGTTTTATGAACTTTGACGTAATCTCGGGCTAAATTTCCGGCTCAATATTTATATGGAGGGTCATTGATTTATCACCTAAAGATGCTATGTGCAATGCGGTGTTCCCCTTCTTCGTTGCGGAATCGACCTTTGCGCCTCTCTTCAAGAGTTCCGTTACGATTTCCACGTGGCCATCCTTCGATGCCAAATGCAATGCATTCAAGCCATTCTGCAAAATAAAAAAATATAATGTTCAAAAATAAATCGAACCAATCTTTAATCAAGTAAAAATACAAATAACGGATCGAATAAATCTATACGCTACGAGAGAGTTTTCTTACAAAAATTACAGTGAATATAAGTTTCTTGAAAAAACGAGACACTGGAAATTTTTACAGGAACATCCCTACAATTGTTACCTGAATCTTGAACCGTTGGCGAAACTTTGTAATTTTGAAAAAAAAGCTTGATAAAAATGTAGATTTTTTTTTTAAATATTACAAAACTTTGTAAAAAATTCAAGATTTAGGTAAAAGTTGCAGTGGTTTTCCCCGTAAAAATTATAATGTACGATTTTGCGCAGCTGATTTTGAGCGAGCGTGCAAAGTCGTATTTTTGCGCACGGCGTGTCGAAAATCACATTCTCGCACTAATAACGAAATGTACTATTCTCGCACTAGTATCGAAATGTACTATTCTCGCACTAGTATAGAAATGTACTATTATTGTAGGTATCGAAAAGCTGTGAAAAAAGAATTATCGAGCAAAGTTTATGTCAAGTACAATGGTTATAACTTACCGAGTTGGCTGTGTTAATGTCTAGATCGGTGTTGAGATACTCGATCACCTTTTCCAGGTTACCAGACCGAGCAGCCCGGAGAAATGCCGTCGTGGCGTCGCTCTGAAAAGAAAAAAAAAAGAGAACAACTCGTTAAAACGCGATAAGCAATTGACGACTTTTGCTTTAGAAAAACAGAAGTTTTATTCTCGTCACAGGTAACGGACTTTTTTTTTATTTTTATTTTATTTTATATTTTTTTGTTACCTTGTACGGTTCGCAATCAATAAACTTTTTACGTCTCTTGTGCAGCAATTGATTTTTTTTTTTCAAGTAACGGGTACAGGAAAGATTAATTATTATAATTTTTTTTAACTTAGATATTAAATATTATATGAAATAATATTATGCAAATATCATATAAAGCCAAATTGATTTTTGTAATGAAAATATATAGTACGGTTAATAATTTAATACATAATTTAATTGAAAAGATATATATTGCAGATACATATTTAATGTACGTATGCACAAGGACGATTAGTTGATATAAACATGTAAACTTATAAAGTCGTAAAGGGATGAAAGCATCGTTCAATAGTGCTCCGCATTCGAGGAACATTTTTCTCAAGGTACTCGAGCCAATAAATTTTAATACGGGTCAGCTCTCTCCCTGCAAAATTAATGAATAAATATCCCCTAATCTTAGCACTTGAATATGAATAAGTGAAAAATAGCATAAAAAATTATTAACACAAAATGAATTAAAACAAATGTAGTCGTTAAAACAAACGGAGACTTTTTGACTATCTTTCACGTTTACACTGACGAGACATTATAGTAATAGAAGTAAAACTCTTGAGGGGTTTTAATTAAACAGAAATTGGGCTTTATTTTTGGTTTTTAAAAATTAACTTTTCATAAATGTTTCTCATTTTTATTCCTACAGGCCTCATTAGACACAATTGTCATTTTTCTACATCTAATGTCATTTGCTTATTTTTGTTTTCGATCAGAAATATCACTCTGTAAAATTGCTCGTTAAATTTACAATTTTATTCGACGTAAATAATTGTAAATATTATGGGCGTATTATATAATCTACTGCACCCACACTATATTTTTAATTATCTTCTAGACAATCAATTTTGGCTGCGCTCAACACCGCTTGCTCCCTTAAAGTGCGCGTGGACCTCTTAATCTATCAGCTAACAGAAAATCGATGTTTCCTCCTAGCGACATACAAAAATCGCATTCGAAGCGGAGGTAGAAGGCGAAAATGTGCTTGAAGGGCTATCCGAGTTACCGCGACGACAGCCTGCAACTAAACACAAAAGACTCTAGCAGGGCGCAACACTTCTTGCCCTCGTACACCAGTGAAATTTTTTTTTTTTTTTGCTCATCCACTTTGTCGCTCGCACGCGTGTGACGAGGGGTCTCTGTTTTTAAAGAGTCAATTCACGGAAAATGTGGGGTGGCTTTTTCCTCGTTTGAGTAAACGAAAGTGGTTATACATACTGATTTTCATTGAGCGACGATACTTATTGTTCTTAAACTTGCGTTTATTCGAAAAATAATTCTGATATGTTTTTTGCATATGGTAAAGTTTCTTAGTATAGATGTTTTTAAATAATTTATCGTTATAACTGAATCAGAGGATTTCTAATGTAAATAATCTTAACAGATATACTAACTAATAGAAGGCAGAAATCGTCTAGTTATTTGTCTCATGATGAAACGATTTTTTAAAGATTTTAGGCCTATTTAATGGTCATTTTCCAAACTAGCTATTAAATGGGCCTAAAATTAAAAAAAAAATCGTTTCATCATGGCACAAAACTAGACGATTTCTACCAGGGGCGACTATGACTAGACGGTAAGAGTTTTTCTTTATTCAATTCTTTTGAATGAATATGTAAAAATGATCGAACTTGACCTATTTTGCACTAAATTGCAATGAAACTTTTCTATTATGTTACGTTCGCAGGGTGATACCGCTACAACACTAGTAAGTATCTCAATCTTAAATCTGCAAGTAAAATAATAAATTTAAGTACACTGTAAAATAGGACATGCAACCATCCAAGACATTTCAACTGTTAATCTTTCGAAAAAACTTTAAACTTATAAATTACGTAAGTTATTGCCATAATAATGTGTATATAAGAGAATTAGTTTTTCTAAAAAACGAATTAAACACGCAAATATAATGGTAAGCACGCGGGCCTTCACATTCATCCGATGCCAAAAAAAACTTAAATTATATAGAAAAAGGAGTAATCGTTACTTAAAAGCGTTCAACTTTTGAACGCTTGAACGGGCTAATTTGTTTTACGCTCGAGAAAGTTATTATTTTATTTTTGAAAAATTCACATAAAATTTTGCAACTTAATGTGTGCCCAGATTATTTTTAAAATCATTAAATTCTCCAAGCTATAAAAACTAAAGTACAATAATTTATATTTAATTTTTATACAAAAAATTAATAATTTCAGTATTATTTCTGTAACGAACGCAATAAATTGTCGAGTATTCCGTGCAACTAAACGCGAGCGAGCGAGAGACCCTGTCACCTATATCGAGCGCTTTAACGGCATCCCTTAAAGGGAGCTGCAACCGGAGCGCTTAATCCACAGCTGCGGAAAAATCGATGCGTGCTCGTGGGAGCGCGCAAAAGGTTCGCCGCAGGTCCCGAAGTCCGATCGACTCGAAAAGTAGCCCCGCGAATGCGCTGCAGCTCGTGCGAGCGTATCAAGTGCGCACACTTCTCCCGCCATGACGTCATATCCTTCGACCCTCCCTCCTTAAGGGAATCGTTAATATACGTAAGAAGGAATCGCCAATGTGTACGCATACTTATTCAACCAGGAGGGACTCTTTGTGTTGCTGTTGGCTTGTTTTTTTTTCCAAATTGGATGGCACCCGGAGAAAGCAATAATTTAATAGGATACCGCGCGGTTATTGCATATTAAAAAGAAAATTAGTGTGGTTAGGATACAGGCCAGTGAGGGGTTTTAGTTGAAGGATATTATATGCTTTTGGGTTTATTTGCGAAGGGTTCCTTCGGTAAAATCGACAATTGTGTTGACGAATAACGATATTGGACAATTTTTTTTATTTCATTATGTGTAAGTTAGATTATAGTAAATTGACAGGCACCAAAAGTATATGCACTTGGACTCATTGTCAGTCAATTCTTATAATAGACAATGCAATTATTATATTTTTTTAATGTTGTATAATAGTAATTCAAGATTTTTTTATTAAAACTGACAATTAAATTCAAACGAAACGAGAATTTAATATTTTAAGTTTTCGTTTTCCACTTTTATGATCGTAAAAATGTGTAATGCTCTTTTGGAAAATATGATTCTGAAAGTAATTGATAATTTTTAACTAAACAAATATCACATTTCTGCAGAAGAAAAATTCAGAAATCTGTTATACACTTCCTTAAATTAAAATAAACATTCCATTAGAGAAAAACATTTTTGAAATAGTTTTTGTAATTTTTTGAGACTTTACTCCAATCGCGTTTTTTCACTTTTCACATTTTTCTGCAAGTAAATTCGACTTGCAGAAAGAACTTTCTTTCTACACTGGAACTGTGTTTTGGAAAATAAAAAACTCGAATAAAATTTTACTGGTGTTGTGTATTTTGTGAAATAGAATTTACATAATAGCCGCAGGATTTTGACGAGCAAAAAAAAAAACTATGCAAAATTCGAAAATAATGCAATATTATTCACAACGCGTAACGCAATGCCATATATGAAATTTCATATAATAGCATGTATCTTTAGCATATTAAAGTAGTTTTTATAAAGGGTCGCTCGAAAACGTATTTTGCATATCAACCATCGCGAGGAAGACGATCCTATTTCATTTGCGGTTGAAGAAAGGTCCTATCTCGGAATGAAATTATCTCGCGACGATTTTAAATTTCCCCGCACTTACATGACATTTTCTACTTTCTTGTCCTTAAAATCGGCCAAAGCGTTTGCTCCGTTTTGGTTTTTAATAGCAGCTATAGGGGGTTTCGGGTGCGCTGAATTCAAATCATCGAAAAATATTACATATTAGTTATATATTAGTAAAGTGGTAAATCATATACAATAAAATAACAAACGTGGAAATAAGTATTTTTTAGATACTATAAATATGCAATGATCAATCAACAGAAAATCCAGAAATAATTGGTTGCAGAATAAAAAGACCAACAATTGTGCTAGCAAAAGATAATGTACAATCTTGAAATTTAGCACAGAAAGCATGACGATGGTAATATTCTTGACATCATGAAAGACAAAGTGAAACGAGATGAATCTCTCTCCATATAATAGAATAAAATTCCACTCTAAAATTGATTCACTCCATACAATTTGAAATTTCACTCCATCCGATTTAGCGCGGGCACCGTATCAATCAGTTTACTTTGCAGGCGTTCGTTAACGCGCCCCCACATCCCTCATGTGTAACGACTAATCGTGCGAAACCGACTTCGCAACTCGATCAAAAATCCCGAACCAATATTTGCCCTCCACGTCTGTCAAAGAAAAAAAAACATCCCTCCGTGTGCCCCTCGAAACGACGCCTGAAAAGCAGGGAGGAGCAAAGGCCGGCTCACACAAAACCCCCGCAGCCTCTCCTTTTTTTCTACCCCCACCGTCCCTTCGAGGTGTGTCGCATATAATAGACAGTGCGAGCAAACAGGGCGCTAAAAATCTCGCAAACATAATTGCACTGGAAGATAACCTCCCCGCGAGGCATTATCGACGAAGGAGGGGGGGGGCGAAGAATATATAATCAAGCTGATAAGGCAGGACAGTATCCCGCCCATCCCGCCCCATTACTAGAACTGGGACAGACCGGGACCGGAAGAAAAACATATCTTTCGTGCCAAGTCACGTTTATATAGTCGGCGTCTCTCTCTCTCTCTCTCTCTATCTATCTATCTCTATCTTTATCTCTTTCCTCGCCTTTTCCTCTGTTTTACTGTCCGCACCACCGCGCTATTCGCGAGGTTAAATCGAACGTCCCTCAGGCTGTGCGGTCTAGAAGCTTTCGAAATCTTGCCTCGATTCAATAAATTTATTCGGAGTTTACTAGTTGAACAATCTTTAGTTTTTTTAAGAATACATATTATACACTGAGAGAAATTATTAGTAAAAATAATTGCATTTCTCGTAAAAATTACTATACTGCATGGGAAAGTGGTTATAAACTGCTATTATGAAAAAATATATACTTTATAATAAAATTTGCCAAAAATATAGTAAATTTTGCCAGACAGTATTGTAATGTTTACTGTATTTATGGAAAATTTTACTATACATGTAAGTAATTTTTGTCATAATGGCAGTCTGTAACCATTTTCCCATACAGTATAGTAATTTGTACTAAACATTTCTCTCAGAGTACCTATATATTTTTAATTAATCTGCAGGCTTATAATATTTTTATTAAAGTATCCATGTATTTTTTCCTATGTAAATGTGTAAAAGTGAAATTATAACTGATTTTGTCAGTGACTGCGCTTTTCACTAAAAAAATCTGTTGATTAACACTACTTTAGTAAGCAAAAATGCAGTTGAAATAATACCTACGCGATTGCTGTCTAAAAAAAAAACAGTAAATTGGTTTCATAGTGAATTTTTATTTTTCTAAGATTTATTTGCAGTGAAAATTCAAAATTTTTCACAGACTACGTAGTAGTGAACATAGTCTGTTAATCAGTGATATACTTTTAACTCTTGAAAATAGTGCATATGCACTTTGTTCAGTGATTTTTCACTGTTTTAAATTTAGAGAATAGAGAAATATAAACATTTTATTGTACGTAAATTAATTGAAAAAAGTATATGCAGTCGAACGTCCTACTTAAAAATATGAAATATTGCTTGGTTTATGGAAACAAATAGGTCCAATGTTTAATGTAGAAAAGAATGAGTTAAGTAAAATAGTAAAAGAAACTGAGTATTTGTTTATAAAATATTTTGGCTCCATTCCATGTAATTTAACATTATCAAGGATAAAACTATAGCGCTTGACGACCTTATGAAATAAAAGATAGAAGATATAAATAACAAAATAATAGACTATATTATTTATAGCTAATAATATCTTACATATAATCGATAAACGCAACAAAATAATATAAGGTGAACTGCGCTGATAACTTTCTTGTACTTTTAATCTATAAGTGTGTCGACTTTTTTTAATAAGGAATAAAAAGTACTGTTGCATATTCACTTATGTTGATTATTTATGCATCTTTCTAGAATAATAACTTAGCCTCATTCTTTTAAATATTTTCATTTTTTTATGACCCTTTCCCAATAAAAACTTATAGAAATAGTCAAAAATGGTTTTTTCTATACCTTCTTCAAGTAAGATTATTGAATAAGAGAAAAACTACTAGTTATAATAGTAACTAATTCAAGAATATAGCAGCACCTAAATGCACTTTACTGTGCACCCGGCGCTTTGTAAAAAATAATAGTTTTTGTTAAAGCGAAGGTGAATTGGAAACATCGTAAAGATTAGTATCGTAAATGGCAACTTTATTATAAATGTAGTAATATTTAATTTAAGTATTTCAAAATTCATGATTTTTCGAATTTGTCCTTGCTTTAGTGATACTATATGAATTAAGTGAATTGGAATTGGTTTAAATTACTAAGCATCGTTGTAAAAAATACTCAGAAAAGTGATAATTTTCACAACACAGGTCACTGCATCCCACTGTTACTAATTACATCATAGTAATTTTTGCCAAATCATTATTCTATTCGTGTCCTTTAATTAGAACTTAATGATTTTATGCCAAATTCAATAATTTTATAGTAAAATTCAGTATTCAAACTGAATTATTTCTTCCTTTAAATTGCATTAAACTTTTTCGAAAATTCGAAAAGAATCGTCTTACAATTCCAGGAAGCCATAAAGATTGAGTTCACTTTTTATAAGTGAATTTTCATTATACTAATTTCTTAAAGATAGTACTTTTCTCATCTTTTACTATTATGTAACAACAGTCAACAGTTCATTTCGAAATTCCGTCACAAGCAGCTTACTCTGTAAATCTGAATCAGTAAAATTCTTGCAATTTAACTAATTTTATGTCAATAGCGATGTACTCTAAGAAACAAATAACCCATTAATAACATTGCAGTATAATAAATACATTTATCTATAGGAACGTACAACTATTTCACTAGTCTGAACATTGCAGAGTACACATCCGCTCTCATCTAAATAAATAGCCAAGAGTAAGTAAGTCCCTATGTACCTAAATCGCCGAGCAAAAGGCTACACTTCTGCCCCCTCTCTTATCCCACCCTCGATTGATCGCCGCTACAACGCAGCGATTATCGAGCGGCGATCGCCGCTTCTTCGCGAAAAAAAGAAAAAGATAAAGCATCCGAGATAGTGCGATGCATGCCCTTACAAAAGCCACGGCTGGCGCGTGTGCGCGTCCGAGTGCGTAATTACGGGCGAATCACGGGCCGCGCCGGCATTTTCCGTTCCCTATCCTCGCGCGCACGTACCCACCTATATGTATACATGTATACATATATACATACATATACATATACATATATACATACATACACGTATACATATATACATATACACCAGCGCGTATACAGGCGAACCCTCCGCCTGCGCGCGCGACCTCCCCTCTATAGTCGTCGGCGGCGGCGGTGGCAGTGGTGGCCACCCTTCCTCGCCGCCGAGGCCGAATTCGATCGCCGACTGCGAAAGCCATCCTATAGCCGGCGAGTTGAAAGCGCCGACGATCGCTCGGGTGTGACCGAGCCGTTCGGTATATTAAGCAACGAAAATTAAAGAGAAGAGAAGCTTTTTCCGATTTTTTTTTTACACTCGAATCGAACGTTATAAAACGCTATAGAACCCAAGCTGGTGGGGGAGGGGGGGGGGGAGTTTACGTCGTCGCGACTTGATTCCGCGAAACAGCCGTGACTCACGAAATTTCCCCCGATGCAGTACTCTTATAAATCCTCACAACTCGGATATCGGGAGACTTTTTTCGCGCACGTGAGGAGGACACAACACCCTCCGGAGGGTATATATTGACTCACTTGCATCAATAACGATTCAACGGTAGAACCGTGATAATCGTACATGCACCAGGCTATGTAAAAGTATCGCTAAATGCACTTTACAGAGTGTAAGACCCTCGGAGCTCATCGGGAACCGCACCCTCCTTCCGCGAAAGAGTGTATATAGCGATCAGAGGAAGAGGAGCAGATATACCTGGCTGGTGCTGTCGGTAACCATCGCGACCCTGGGGGCCGCGCTCGGCGCGTCTGCACTGGCCGACTAACACGCACACACTCGCGCGCGCACTCCTCGAGAGGCACACGCACCCGCGCACTAGCACTGTCCGCTCAGGAGGAGGCGCCCGGGCCGGGCATCGCGGAGGGTCCGAGAAGTGCTCGTCGAAGCCGCCGAGAGGCACGTACGCGAGAGGCTCGCGCGCCGCGCCACCCGAGCCGTACACTTGCCGTGTGCGGGGAGCGCCGGGACGCTCGCGCGTAGAGGGATGCTCCGATAAATCGCCCCCTCGCACCCTTCCCCGCTACTGCGCTGGCGCCGCTACCCCCACCTCCGCGCGCCTGCGCCGGTGTAGTGCTCGCCAGGGGCGCGTGGGGGTGCGAGCGAAATTTCGTCGATTACGAATTTCAAATTCGGGGTGCTTTTTAGGTGAGGGTGCAAGATTTTTTGTTATTTGAGGTTAGCGGTTGTTGTTAAATTGTAGGTTTGTGAAGTTTTTTCGAGTTTTTTTTTTTGTTAGGGGCAGCGGGAAGTATTTGGGTCGTTTTTTTTAAAAGGCTGGTTAACTACGTCACTTGTTGGGCGATAATCGATATTTACGGCGTTACAGCTGTGCATGTAAATGCGATGATTTGCATAACATTTGCATGACGGTTTCGGTCAATCATCCTGAAATAAACTGTTAAATTTTCATAAATGTTTGTATTATATCTATTGCACTAACACAAAATGTTTATTATGAAAATCTAGGAAATTAATCATTTATTAAATATATGTAATAGTTTTTTCTGAGATTTAAATCTTCTGCTGTATATTGTGTATCTTTTCTATTTCATGAATTTAAAATGTAGGTATATAAGCAATTTCATTAAAATTTCTTTAAAAAAGTAATTTTATTTCTTATCGCAGAAACCTCTATAAGTAGATACCTTTAGACATCTAAACTGTTGCTGCAATTTTAAATTTTATTATTTTAAAATTGACTTGTGATAAATTAGTAAAAACTACTAAAATCAAAATTTTAAATTTAAAAACAAAAATTAAGATATGTATTTTCCACGGATTACATAAAACTGCTTGGGGTACAAAATCATGGACCTACTTTATCTTAAAGACTTTTAAATACACGAGATTTCACTCGAAAAGTCATTTATGTAACGTAAAATTAGCTTTAAAATGTTTACAAGTTTATTATAACTTAATTTAATAATTAAATTTTTATTTTCAAACGGTGTGTTAATTCAATACACAAAAAATGTGTAAAGAATTAACCCACAATTGTATGTTATTATTTCGTCTGTGCCACTTATCAACCTTCTTTTTATCATTTATATGCGATATTAAAATAAGATATTTTTTTTTAATATGCACTTGTGCGAAAAATAACAGATAAGTAAAGCACAATCGTTAAGTGATATATTTCGCTTGTATTAAGGGGATGTGAAACCCAGGGTTAGGAATCTGCAGTACCGGCTTGGACATTTTCTTGGTTTTTGTAAAATGAAAACAAAATTTCGAAAATATCGCTCTTTATTGTCCTCCGTAATGGTGCAGTGGTTTCAATTTCAAATTATTCCGATCAGAACTCTAGGAGAAAAATGGGTTGAAAAATGTATAAATATAGCGCATAAAAATAATTTTTTCAAACCATTTTTCTCCTAGAATTTTGATCGGAATTATTTGAAATTGAAACCAGATATTCTTTACACCATTACGAAGGGCAATAAAGAGCGATTTTTTCGAAATTTAGTTTTGATTTTAAAAGAACCAAGAAAAGTCCAAGCCGGTACGGCAGATTCTTAGCCCTCGGTTTCACATCCTCTTATAATGTAACACACGAAATATGTTATCATTTTAAAACACAAATTGTTAACAAATACGTTTTGAACCGTGTACACACTAAATAGCATATCACCCGAGAAGATTATATTCCAATAGTTAAATAATAACAATCACTTTTTTACATCATTCAACAATAAAAATTATTATACTATAATTTCGTCGCAGTAAAATCTCAAATCGTCAAATCAAGTCTTAACGTTAATTCGCCAATGAAGCTCATTGGCCCGGCGCATCGTTTAAAGAGTCGAGTGTACAGTCCGCGCACAGCGTTTGAACGAAAAAACGCCCTCTCGGCAAAAAAAGCGGCGGAAGGTTTTTCCCCGTCGAGGGTATACGGCGAGATATCACATCGCGCGCGCACTACACCGGTGGGGGCACAGTCGCGGTTCGGATCCGTGCGCCGTGGGTTGCGCGCAGCTCCCACCCACACCGCGCTCGCACGTACACACGCGCATAGCGCCGGGATATGTCGCAAGCGCGCGGCTTCCGCACCGTGTCGCTCTCTCGAGCCGGGAAGAATCGCGCGAGCTACTCCTCGTATCGCTTTGATTAATGCCCTGCCGGCCGAAAGACCTGTACCCTCCTTCCATGCGGCTTGTTTGGTGCTTTTGCTGTGTGGGGGGGGGGGGGGGGGGGGGGGGGGGGGGGCCGCGCGGACCAACCTGGGTGGCGGGCCTCTCGGACCAACGTGGGAGGCGTGTGGCTTGAATGGCTGCTTGGATTTTCTTTTAACCTTACGGCTTCCTTTGAATGAATGTTTTCTTTTTAATTTGAGGCATATCTCGGGGGAATGAGCGACATTGTAAATATATATTGAAAAAGCTTGTTTCATTTAATAGTTACTAATAAAATATAAATTTAAAATATGGTGAACTAAAAAGGTTAAATTATTTACTTTGATATTTATAAATTAATAAAAAGATCTTATTTTCCTAACGAAATTGCAGTACAATTTACCTATACAGAAAATTGAGTCTATATCATTAGTGTAAAACTTTATATAAATAATTGGTATAAACATCAATAATCTTTAATTAGCCAGAAAAAAAAAAACATAATTTTACAAATTAAACAAATAAATTAAACATCAACATCATAATATATCTTATTTTTCATCCATGGCGCAGACACGAACTATAAACCATTAGTTAAATAGAAGTTTTTAAATTGAAATTTTTTTATGCAACTCACATTCTTTCAGGAATCTTGCCCAAAAATACTATTTTAAGATGGTTATTATTCGATTTACATTTTATATTCAGATAGTACTTTTAATAATCCTTACATTAAAAATGAGTTATACTGTTTTACAGAGAAACATAAATTGAATTTAGATTCGCCGATCTTTGAAATAAATCGCTCGACAGACAGAAAGTAAAGTGAATAAAAATTTTAAGAATTTCTCCAAAGTGCTTTTCTTTGTCATAAATTTGTATACCAATTTTCGTTGCAAAAAACTGCGAACTGCGTTTCGTTCCATTGCTGGGGACAGTAAGTCACTCCAAATAATTTGTCAATATACCGTCAATAATAAAGTACATCGCTCGCAAGTGAAAATTGCCCGCAAATTGAAAATGAAACCTATATACACACTCTCTAAAGTTGAAACAGTGAAAATTCTCAATATGCACTGACTTTCAGTGAAAAGTGCGCAACTGAAAGATTCAGTTGCGCACTTATCACTGTCTTTTAGTGTATATACACTGAAAGACAGTGAATTCTCATTATTTTCACTGGATGGGATTTTAGAGAGCACCCGCACAATGAAGACACAACCGGCAGCGCTACGCATAGCCTCCGTTCTTCATCAATCATCCCTCCAGGGCGAAAATATTAAGCGCTGATTGGGTTTCAGCTGCCCCCAACATAAAGTACCGACCTGCCGAGAGAAAGTCAAAATGGGAAAGAGAGCCACTCGACGCGGAAACACGAGGGTGCGACGAGTGCATCGCGAGATCGAGAAGGTGCAGCGCACCGGAAGGAGTCCCGCGGTAACCGGAGAAATCAGAAGCGGGCCTTTCTTCCCTCTAGTCGGCCCCCTTCCGTGCTGTCGCATGGCTCTATCGCACCCCTGTTATTTCGCGCCGTCGAGGTTTAGACGCGAGACTTTAAGTACGCTTTAGTGAACTATATATATATATCTATTTTTTTTTTAAACGAGAAAATTTTTGAATTACTGATTATAATTTTCTTTAATGTCAAATTTACTATTATATTATTAAGGGGTTCCACCACCTTTAACAAGTCAGATAAGAAAATCATCTACATAAAAAAAGATTTTAATTAAAAAAAGAGTACATTAATTTGTACAATTTAACAATAATGCTGTATAAATATGTAAAATTTACGATAAAATAAGCAGAGAAGTCTGTAAATACATTTTATTTCAAGTAGATGAGAATCTAATATTTATAGACTTTCTTCTAATTTTTGTCACAAGAAAGCAATGATCAGACCGAGTTTCAAAAAAATCCGTGACCCCGAGGTTCTGGCAGTCTCCTACCTAGACATAAATTCTAACTTCATTAATCCGGGAATTGCAGGTTGTAACCTTCATTTACGGGACACTTTTCGAGATTAATATCAAGTCAGACAGACAGTAATTTTAGGCAGCGATTAAACTTTAGTAAAGAGTAATCACGCTTTAATCATATATTTATTTAAATAATTTTTCCTTATTACACCTTGTACAATATACCGTTTATATAATTAAGTATAAAATAGGTAAAAGGATCAGTTGAATAATACTTAACAATCGGGCACTATTTACTTACAATTTTTTCAACTAATCGACTAGAAAGAAGAAGATATGAAAAGCTTTTCAGAACATAATCCCCCTAAGATCCCCTTACCCAAGCGAAAGTCAATCATACCTACAGATCCACTCGATGAAAAAGCAACCGGAAATCCCGAGCAGACTCAGTGATAACTCATCCGATTTCGCCAGCCTTCCGAAAATCCCCGGTCGATCCACCCCTTCCAGAATCTTTTGCAGCGGTTGACCGGAATATCTTGCCCTCGTCTGGACATATCCATCGATTTCCCGCGCGTGGCATCGTCCCACGCCGCTCGGACTTCTTTCTCGCGTGTCCACTCGACTGTGCAACGGCAATTACCGAGGGATAATGTACCACGCGAGGGTGACGGCGGACTTTTCGAAAATTTACGAAGGAACGCGGGCGAGGGCCGTGCGCTCTTTTCACATCTGCGCGCGGGATCCTTTTTTTCCTCGCTCACAGCCTTTTGTTTCGTCCGGCTTGTGTTCCAGATGACGATCAAGGCTTGAAGAGAGTCTTTCTTTTCAAAACAGTATAGCTTTCTCTTTTGCTCGTTTCTTTATTTACAACTCTGAGAATGACGGGAGTGACAAGCACTTGGAATTATGAGTGCTCCACGGCCCACGCCTAAGGCGGAAGTAAGCGATACACAATTATAAACTGGCAATTTATGCGTATACATACTTTTTTACATATACAATTTCTTGTGAGTTGGTTCAAATCTGAGTGCATAATGTTCTTTGATGCCTGCAACGTATAATCCTCGAAAATTTGTTTGGGTGCCATAAAAAAGAAATTAAGAAAATTTGGAGTACATAACCAGCCGTCTGCTTCTAACATAAGCAACATAATCGAGCGTACTAAAAACAAACAATATAAACATCTTCGCTGACTGTACAAGATAAGTAGAAATTAGCTCATAAATAATAGTTATAACTTAAAAACCATTGTAAATGAAATTTAAATTGTTAACTGACAAGACTGCCAATGAAAAAACACTGTAGCTATAAATAAATCGCCGTGCACCCGAATTGCTTCTTATATTATCAATAACATTATATAAAAACTATATGGTAAATATTGTACAAGTTTGATACCGTAAATTTACGCGAAGTTGCATTCTTAAATACTACATTTTAAAGGTTCTGTTTAAATACCCATGGAGAAGTCCTATTTTCATTATCAGCACTCACACGATCCCATGTTAAACTATCTTAGCCAAAACTTTCATGAAAATTTTAAATAAATCGATTTACCTATAAGAACTAGCTTATTAATTAGCTCTGATCTTGTTTACACGCTCATAAGTACTTCGAGTAGGTAATCAATCGTACGTGTCGTTGTACATTTTCTGTATTATTTTGGGAAATTTATTTTACCCCAGAGATGACTGCACCCACAGCCTTAAAAATACTTTCATGGAAAGTATCTGAATATATCTGGTATAAAAAATTACTTTTCTTCATTTTATATTTTTTCAGTTCTCTTACGAAAAACTTCTGTATAAATTATTTTTCGACTGTCGATTTTTGGTATAATTTTTTTAGAATTTGTAGAAGCGAAAGAAAGAAAGTAATCAAAATAAAGTTATGTAACGGACTTCTAATTACTACAACTGTTAGAAGAAAAACATTTATAATGATCTTTTAACCCTCAAAGCGGCAAGCTAAAATCGTAACGTTAAGCGGCAAGCTGGGCCTTTCAGGCCCGTTGAAATTCCAACCTCTTTTCAAGTAAGACTGTAGAAAACCAAAAAAATTTTAATCATTTTTATTTATATTTACAATATAAATAAAAATATTTTAGAATATTTTCATTCTTAAGCATGTACTGCATATATAAAATTCTTCGAAAATTGGAAATAGTTACTAACCGGGCTTCTGAGGCC
Organism: Sycophila texana; assembly: GCA_035582955.1. Classification (NCBI taxonomy): domain Eukaryota; kingdom Metazoa; phylum Arthropoda; class Insecta; order Hymenoptera; family Eurytomidae; genus Sycophila; species Sycophila texana. The sequence goes on along the minus strand of JAWWEN010000020.1, from coordinate 16,017,218 downwards.
CGGCTTGCCGCTTTGAGGGTTAAAATTAATTTTTATAACGCAATAATCTTCGAAAAAAAGGAAGCGTCATAATGACCACGCGAAGCGCGGACGACTTGGCTAGCTAGATTTTACATATTTACGATTTTTGTAATTACCGATTGTATTTATTAACTATTTGAAAATTGCTTATTCAAATGGTATTTTCGAAATAGTCAAATTTTATAAATCTCACGTGTTTTGGTAAATGCTGTAATTTGCAACAAACAACTATTTTATTCCTTTAAATATTTGTAAAATTTATGGAAATATTAGCTAGAACTTTTTCGTATGAATTAGAGAAGAGTTTATCAGAATTTAAAGAGTAAAGAAAGCTGTGCGAACTGTAAAGTTAAGTGGTACATTTTAACTGAGTAATTGTTTATACAAGCATGAAAAATGGAATTATTTCCTTCCAACTGGGTATACAGCAAGCGCTGTTTATCCGCCCATTCGTGACTTAAAAGGAAAACGGAAGAGAGAAAAAAGAGCCAGAAATGCGTGAAATATGATAATAATGATAAACATAGGTTTCTATACAGGAAATCACGTGAAACAGCAAATCGGTTAACTAAATTATTTTTTCGCCTGCTCTTATTAATTTTAAAATTATTCAGAATTAATTTCGTTTATGTTTTATTTAATTATATACAGCTATTTTTGGTAACGTTACTTATTGATAAATAAATTTTTTTAAATTATAAATATAGATGTTCACCTTTTTTCAAGAATATATTTTTATTTATAAATTACTTAATGTACACGCAAACTTCCTCACGCAATCTCAACACTAATATATCTTATGAAACATCTAAGGCAAGAAAAGCATGACAAGATCTAAAAAAAATCTACCGTATCGTTGATAATAAGAAAAAAAATTATAGCAATACACTATTTCAACGTAAAATAATTAGCAAAATAAATCATCCGGACGAAATAACTTGTATTCTTTAAAAATTTAAAGAGACTTTAATTTTTTAATGTTTCACTTTCGTGTTTCAGCTTTTGTTAAATTTTCTTTTTTTATTTTTGCAACCTATGTGCACAAATAACTGTGCTTATTACTTCTTTCTATATATGAGCTATACCACGTAGTTTATATGGATTTTAGTAAAAACAAATAATTACTTCTACCTATCAAAATAATTACTTAATATAATACACTATACAAATTGTACACCTCAAATATTCAAAAATATAACGAAAAACATTATAATTTAATTAATTGTTTAAACATTTTAAGAACTATTACGGACTATATGCAGTGGGCGCGAAAGATAAAACCGAAGCTTATTTAATTTTCGTCTCTAAACCTCCTTCCCGTAACTCGGCAATCAAATTGAAACTGAAAAGCCACCCCCAATGGCTACGAAATTCCATCGATCTCGCGGTAAATACTTAATCCCGCCAAGAAAGTAGGTATATATAAGGAAGCGGGTGGCGCGGCGGCGATCGGTCCGCAATTTCGCGCGCCGACCACGCACCTTCCGCGTTCGGCGGAAGGGGGGTGGTGGGAGCGGGGCGAGGAAGTCCGCCCGCACCCCGGAGACGCGGTGCCCCCGGGGGAACGGGGCCGACGCGACGCGCGCGATCAATAAGGCGCGCGTGGCACACAGGCCGGAGAAAAGGAGCACCGGTTTTTCGGGAGGGGTGCGAAACGACCGGCCGGCCGACCTTGACGGACCCGTTGCGCAATTTTCCCGCGTGTTCTTAGCCACTTTTCGCTCTGTTTACGCGTGCCGTAGTCCACTCTGCAGACACTCGACTGAAGCAATTTCTTCCGGAATTATATGTGCAAAATATTGAAAAAATTGAAACATTCTTTTCAACACTTTTGCTTCCTCACTGAGGAAGCTTTATAATAGTAAAAAGAACCGCTGCCAATAAATTACCATGATTGCTGGAATAAAAATGATTATTTCTCTACGAAATTTCGTTTGCAGCTTTATTTAGTTATTCTCTCGGATAAGTTCTGATTTTAGCAGCACACATATAGCGAACAAATCAATTTTTTATTTTTTATAATTTTTTAATTTTTCTTTCTAGCGTGATTAATGCGGAGTAAAAATGATTATAAATAATTATTAAAAATATATAAACAATTTTAATAATGAATTAAAAAATGAATGATAATTAATTTAATGAATGATAACAATATATTTTATTTGAAGAAGCCACGTGTCAATGAATTAGCAGCGGTTATTTTCCAATGCCGATTGATTTAACTTTATTTTTAAGAATGCGTGGGTAAAATTGTACTTTGGACAAAGAGGCTCGAAAACATTTTTTTGGTCGGGTAAAATATTGTCCCGTTTTTCATTGGGAAAGGGGTTTGAGAGACAAGTGAAGGAATATTACGATAAACATTGTTTTTCTATCGCTTAATTCGCTGTTTATTTACATTATACGAACATGTATAATGTCATTTATAAGGACGTTTAAAAAATTATTTTGGTCGCGCCTTACCATGGGAAAGCGGTTGAGGCATGGGAGACAAGTGAAGGAATTTCGCGGTGGATCAATGGAATGTCAATATTTTGTTATTCTTAATTGTTTTTATATTGTTGGTATGCAGGTATACGTAAGTTAGAATGGATTGCTTTGATCCAGGCATAGTATTTTGATAATCCTGCTACAAAAGTGAACATTTCCGTAAATATGATTCAATTATAATCATTCGGAAAGCAAAAAGCAGATTTCTATTATGTGGATTCTTACGAAGAAAGGGCACATTTAGCTATTTCTATACGAAAAGAATCGCAATTCGTAATATTTCCATAAAGAATTTTGCCTTTTGTGTGAATTAACTCGGAAAATGTGTATCTTTTCACTGAAATCTTTTAAAATTTTATTTCCGCGGATACACCGAATGTATCTGGAAAAAAAAATTTTTCGCGAGAATTTGGCGAAAGTGCTTTATTCATGTTAATTTTTTTGTAAAAAAAACTTAATGTACTTTATTCGTTAACAAAAATGCGATCTACTTCATTTTGATGTACAAATACGATCTGATTTATAAAAAAAAAATGAGTATAAAGAGCATAAGAAACCGAATATTTGTTCCAAATCGATTGATCTAATTTCAACCTCTGCAAGAAAAGTAAAAATTGGAAGAAAATAAAAATTACGAGCAATCGTTTATTTTTTCCCATTATTTATACTCCTTTATAAGAATGTAATTATCTACATTAACATTTGAGAAGACGAGTAATGCAAAAAATAGCGTGAAAAGAAAAAAGTAACTAGCCAGATTTCCGGGTAAATTGGTGCGTTTTTCATTCAATTTTCTGGCAGGTTGCTTGCCTCCCGCGAATGAGCAGCGAAGCGCAAACCAGCTGTCCGTGACGAGTACCGTGGCCGATGCTGAAAATCGTTGCACCTTGCGTATATATGTACGTGTAGCTTCGGGGTTTTATTTATAACATGAAAAAGAGAGAATGCGGTTCGTCTGTCTACCATGTATCCACCCGCTACGCAAACAATTTTTTCTTAATGAATAATTGACCAGTTGGTGAAGTATGAGAATGACTTAGGAGAAGGTCGATCGATTAATAGATTAGGGCTCCGAGATTAATAAGTGACGTTGAATAATTAATCACTGATTTAAGGGGGTTTAAGCGTTGTGACGTACGGTATTGCACGCAAAAGATACTCTGAACAATAATAGACTAATTTTTTTATTTAATCTTATTGATTAAGGGCGTATATTGCTTCTCAAATAGTGTCGAATTAAATTATTTAAATTAATGTTTAGATCAGAAGATTACAATTATAAGTATATTTGTTTTTAATACGTTTCATGTTTATATGGCTTGAGTTTTTTAAATTGTATATATAGAATCCTGCATTGCATGAGGTACTCATTATTTTACACTTCAGTTAAATGAGTTTGTTATAATCTTCAATTGAAGCCCTCAAAAGAATAATTTAAAATAGGAGGTTAAAATCCAATATCAAAGTATATAGAGGCGCGCGGTGCGGCCTCGTAGGCAAGTCGTTCCGTCGAACTTAAACTTGCCTCGAGGCGCTACCGCGCCTCCTGATAAAATGTAACTTACTGAAATGGGTTACCGTAAATTTGTCTAATCAGTGAAAAAAATCCATGGTTAATATTTTTTCAAAATAATTTTTTTAATTAAGTTTTTTAATAATCCTTTTTAATTGACATTCTTCTTTCATGCAACGTACTATTACTTATATTACAACATTTTATGGAACCCCTTGAATTCCTTTAACAGGTGATACTTTATGAATTCTTATTATATTATTTGTTGTAATGTTGCAAATTAAATACATAAAACTTTCCATGTGAACAAAAATTGTTCAACCTTGGAATAAGAATCAACGTGAAATTTTTTACCGACGGCTTTATGACAAATAAAGGTGCGAACCGTTTGCGATCGCACCTCATTCGCGATAAAACCTTTACTTGTCTTTCCTATCGATTATATCACACACATTAAATGTTTCAATAATAAATAGTAATAAATTATAGTTTGGTATTTTAAAAAATTGAAATGCATTTACAAAAGATTTAATTTACAAGTGTATTAATTTTTCAATCATTTTAAAACGAAACTTTACCTTTTAAAAGTTTTTACGAAGTACATCTCTGTTAATATATGTTATATATCCGACAATTAGTTAGTACAAATATAAACAGAATTTTTTTTTATTCAAGTGAATAAATGTCAGCCGCATAATGTTTTATAAAGCAATGATTAAAAATAAAAATCTTATCTAATCTTTTATCATACCTATAAAAAGATAGCTTATAGATAAGATTAAACAATTTAATAGATACAACAAACGAGTAACTATGTGCATTAGCCCTATTCAAATATTTTAAGATTTTTTTATTTTTTTTTTTCGTCTTATATTTACTATCTTAAAAAAGTTATAATTGTACTATTTTCGTTACACCGAACACAAAAATTGCGCTATTACAATTCTTTTTCATAATCCAATGGATAAAATAGTGGTAGCTGACAAAGTTGAGAGCGATTTCACTTCTGTTATGTTAAACTGTAATAACCAATATTAGCAGTTGCTTCGGTAAAAGCTTATAGCATGATAGAACCCATCAATCAAACAGACGAGCAAAAAAGCTGACTTTCTTGAATGAAAGCGTGTAATCGGGGACCTTCGAGGGTCTATTTTTAACCCCGAAAAGACGCTTTCGTGTGACTTTCCACTAACTAGTCTTAGAAATAACTTATGTACCATTTTTCATACAATTACCTTAAAATAATTATCTTTAAACCCTTATATTCTCTATTATTTGAAACAAAAAATTTTCATTAAAAAAAAATAAAAAATAAAACAATTATTGCATTCCTCAGGTACCTAAATCGAAACCAACAAAATTTTATAAGAAAAAAGAAAACCGATTTCGAAAGCACAACGATCAATGCTCAATTTAAAATTAGTTAAGATCGATAAAAACAAAACAATTTTACTCATTAACAAACATAAACGATACATTTTCATCAATTGAAGCCAGATTAGCCGCACACTATTAACTGACTATATAAAGCTGAGTGCGTGTACACCGTAGTTGTCATTGCGCAGCTCTACGCACTCATCGTCTCGTCGCTCTCAAAAACGATGACATGAAAAAAAAATAAACAACCGATCTCTCAGCGCACCCCCGCACGCGTCTTACCTCGATGTGAACTTATAACCGAACCCTGTGTGCGCTGACCCACTAAGCCACCAGAATTCGAGCGGCAATTAGCCTTGAAACTGACCTAAATGCGGCTAAGAACCGGCGCGGGAACTCGGGGCTTACCTGGAGCCTCCATATCGGCGGGTAATCCTCGGCGTCGTCGGCCATCGGGGATGCGGGGCGGCAGCGACTGGTGCTAGTGGACGTCGAGTCGCGCGGGGACGGGGCATGTTTTGCAATAGCGCCGAGACGAGCGGTGCGGGCTCCGCGTGAGCTCGCCGCCGCGGTCCGAAGTGAGAGTCGCACATCGCGCCGTCTCTCTCGCGCGCGTTTTATTTATAAAGTCGACCAGTGAGCAAGAGAGACGCGCGACCTCGCGGCGCGTCCATGATGCGCCACGCGAATTCCCCCGTTTTTTCGGGCTAGACCCGTGGAGCTACTCTGGGGGCATCCGCGACGACTGCGACAACTCCCACGCGGCTGTTGCGCGTCGATTAAGTGCCTGACTTATCAGTGAATGCGATTTTATACGCAACCCTGATGAAAACATCTGCATGCAGTTGCATGTGAGAATTTAATACTTTCACTGCTGCGAAAACAGAAAATTCGATTTTTTTTTTGGTCAATTTTTGTCTTGGACAAAAACTCGTATTTTTTCATGAAACACATTTATATCATACCGCCACGAGAGTTACAAATCACGAGCCGTTATGACCCGTGTAGCAGTGAAAGTGTTAACGCATGTGAAAATCCACTGTTGGATCTGAAAAGTCCAAGTAAAAATACGATCGCGTGAATTTTCGCATGGCATTTCTACGTCGATTTTCAAAAGGATTTCCACGCGGATTGAATAAAAGAATTTAAGGATTTTTTTAAAATTTACTCAAATTTGTCGAAATCGCGCTGGAATTTTATTTTTATTTGCATATGAAATCGCGAGAAATTTTTTATTACGGGGATTTTTATGTGGGTACTGCGTACAAGAAATTAAATATATTTTTTTTACTAAAACCATCTCGAAATCCACGGATTTCCACGGGGTTTTATACTAATCACATGAATTTTCGCATGAATTTCGACAAAAATTTACCTGTGTACATTCATATGAATATTACGTCTTTTGGTAAATTACAATATTTGCATATTAATAAAAATAACATTTCATAGAAAATTTTATTTCGAAACAGTGCTTGATATACAAATATCTCTCTAAATCTGAAAATGTGAATAGTAACATTTATTATATTCACTGATTCAAGATGTGAACGAATTTTCAAACTAAGAACTGTTTAATAAGTCATCGAATAAAGAAAAACTATAGTTTAAATTATTATAATTTTTTCCCGGAGGATTTCACGCAGCCGAATCGGCCCAGCGCTATATCTCCTGACTTTCCTGCTTTTTTGTATCGTTCACACCTTCCCCCTCACTTACAAATGTGGGAGAAAATAAAAAAATACCTATAAAAATAAAAAATTTTAAAGCGGAGCTAGATATTGACATTCGGTGCCTGTCTATTGTTTTTTCTTTCTTAAAAAAAAAAAAAAACACTAAATAAAACTCTTCGCTATTACATCTGAAGATTCTTTCCCTTTTTTGTCGCGTTTTTGTTTTCACAAATTATGTTTTTTATTCTTCTTCAGCCGTCTATATAGCTATATATATTATAGACGGTCAATTTAAGTTTATAAAGGCACTTGCGTATAATATCCATTTTCTGTGTATATAAATTAATTTCGCTTTTAAGTGTGTACTATACTTGTATTTATCAATAATTATGATTCTTGAAGGCGTGTGATTTCATTCAGCGAGTAATTTCCTAATCGCTAAAAGTTAAAAAATGTTAACTTTTAGCCATATTAAACTTATGCCGGTATGCGTGTGAGAGAGAAAGCCTCATTTTATTCTCATTTACCTCTCTCTTGCACTCATACACGTAGCATGGCACTATTCGCCGCAAATATTACTCGCTAAAAGATAACTATAACCCTTAGACGCTAAATGATGGCAAAAACTGTATAATAAATACAAATTTTAAATTCTAATCTTCTAAAATAATTTGTACATTTCTCAGTTTCATTTCAATCGAATTAGATTCATAAAAAGTTTACCTGAGACCGAAAGGCGAAAGCACTATGGGCTAGTACTGACTATAGCCGCATATCCACAATGGTAGTGAAGAGTCGGTGCGATTGGCAGCACTGCTACGGCCAAGATTCTCGGAATCCAATGTTTCTCGTCGCTGGCGCCGACTTCGAACCGTCGTGACACACGAGCCTCAGCCACGATCGGCGAAGGACATCAGGACACACTCGGTTAGCTGCCGGTGAGTCTCGCTGTTTTCATCCTCGACCTTTGAAGGGCATATCGCGACGCCCGTGCCATTTTTATTCTCTTCATACTTCCGCAAAGAAGACCGACCATCTGCAAAAAAAGAAAAGAAAGACTCCAATCGCCGCGGGACGAGCGATAAAGTACGTGCGATGTTGACGCATCGACGGCGATAAGCCGGTCTTTGTTTTCAAATTTCTCGCACGAGAAGAAAAGGCTTCGTGATAAACGGCGAGGGACCGGCGAATTTTCTTGGGCAACGGACGGACATGTGAGATTCGCGTTATTAGTGCAGTGAGAAGTAAACCAGACTGAGGCAAGTAATCGAAGTACTGGGACAATTTAGCCGCGATTGCGGTTTATGGGTTTATCGGCTTGTTGGGAGCCATAATCCATTTGGCACGAGGTGAATTGTGTTGCACGTGCTCAAAACACCTGAAGTAGAGTAAAACAATAAGAATGCCGCGACTGTAAGGTGGGTAGAATAAATGTTTTTGAAAGTACTTGCTGTTTGTCAATTGTGCGCGATTTAATTAATTAACAAATTATCCATAAATATTTTTGTTCCAACATTAGCTAACAGCATAGTTAGTTGTTTCATCATCAGTTCAGCAGGAGAAAAATGATCATAGAAGAAATGGACTCATCAAAAGGAAAGGAAGCTGTAAGTATATATTTTATAAATTATTTATTTCTCGTGAAGATTTTTTATTTTATCACGATGGAACAAATAAAAGCTGATGTACAGGTTATTTAATTTGTATAATTATTCTAATATCAGTTTATTTTATTTTTACAAAGTTAGTTAAGTAATTATTTTGAGTAATTTATAGTAGATTTAAACTATTTGTCAAAGCAATTCAGATTTCTAAAATTAATTTTTTTAAATTTTAGATAAGATGTTTTTTTATTTTTAGAAATTAAATTCTTTTATAAAATTATCTTAAATAATATAACTGTTACTGCATTTAAGGATTATAAAGCTCTTCTTCAGCAAGCATCAACAGCTTATTTAAATAGACAATATAATGCAGCATTATCTAAATACAATGATGCTCTGGAATTGGCAAATGAATTAAAAGTGCAAACTATGACAAAAAGTATTTTAAAATACATGGTATGTCTTTGTTTAGTGGAGTCAAATAAATGGGAAGATTTAGCAGAAGTTGTCATGATGTTGCAAACATTACAAAAATCAGTAAAAGATCGATTTCCCGATATTTATTGTTTACTAGCTAAAGTTCATTGTAAATTGTATCGGTAAGATAAATTTCTATAATATAAATTTCAACCATTGTAACTTTTCATCACTTTTGGACATGCATGATTTCAGTTTTGATCAAGCCATGACTGTTATAAATGAAGGAGTTGATATTTATAGAACCAATCAAAAGCTTGAAACTTTTTATATTCCTGGAACCAATATTCAAATTAATCAGATAAATAAGGTACAACTATTATTATTTCAATAAAAAGAAAAATAATATTTTTTATACGTATTTTATATGTAAATAGGAGATTGCGTTAAAAATTAGAGAAGAATGTGGAACTTGGCATAAACCTGATGCTATTTGCAATTTACCAGAGTGTTGTAATGTTACAGCTCCATATGTAACTGCAAATAGGAATATTTTTTTAAAGTAATTTATTTAAATTATTTAAAAATAACAAAAATTTCTTGTAATAAAATAAAGTAAAAAAATTTTTTGTTTCATTAGAGATCCAGCTTTTAATGGAATGGTTGTTATTCTTTGCAATAATAAAAAGCGACCTTGTTCCTTGAAATTTCATCAGTGCTGCTGGAAATATAAAAAAGATCAAATGTATCCGTTTGAAAAAATTTCAGATAAGGTAAAAATTTATTTATAATCCATTACTTAATATGTATTGTTTGCTAACAACTTAATTATGTTACAGGATGTTTTGGGAAATAATTGCTTTACTCCCAGTTGTCTAAACGACAATATTCCTTGTATTATATCAACAATTGAAGTTGTAGGACCAAATGGAGAAGTAAAGGCACATGTAAAAGAAACTACATCTCTTCCTTGGCCAGTTCATAAAAATACATCAAAAGGTGCTATTAAAAAGGTATTAAAATTTGTTGCATTTATTTAAATATTTGTATGCAGTTGTAATTCTATAAATATTTTACAGATCAAACCTACTACGCCAAGAAAAATTGAAATTCCTGAAATGGAAAAGCGTTCACTTTCTGTTAAAGAAATTTTTGTTAATGAAGTAAATAATAATTATTTAATTTAAACTTTATATTATTTACTTATTTGCATATAATTCCTGTAATGGTATTTTTTAGAAAATAAGTCGTAATGGCTATGAACTTGATCAAATATTGGCAGTAAAGAATGAAATACCTAATACAGACTTTTTTCATGAATGTCCAGAGGTAGCTGGTGAAAAGAATTTTTTGTTTTCGTAAGTATTTATAAAAATCTAAGTAACGCTAAATTAGAAATACAAACTATTATTTCATAATGCTAAAGATATTATTTTTTTTAGGCTTTTTCATGATTATATTCAAAATAATTTAGTTAGAGTTAGTGATGTATATGACAAATTTGCGGAAATCAGTGAAGATTTACAGTTAAAAAATTTAGGTATAATTTTTATTTCATCTATTCATTTGTACTTAACTTAAGTATAATAATAATTTTTTACAGATATAATGGAATTTTTGTTACAAACAAATAAAATAGTAGTGTTAAGTAAAAAAACAGAACAGGATTTCCGTCCATCACAAAATCAAGAATATTTTAAAACATCTGTGAAGACTGAAAAAATAGATAAAGTCAATTTAAATAAAACAATAGGTTTGTCTTCCTGTAATAGTCTAATTAATTTTTAAATAAATCACTTGTAATTACTTAGTTTTCTTTTAACTTATTTATTAATAGATATAGATGATATGTACAATGAAGTAATGGCAGATGATTATGATTATTTTGAAATGACAGACGATTTTACTACTGTCAATGAAAATAGTAATAATAAGGTAAGCTTAAAAATTTATTTTATTTTTCAAAAACGATGTTAAAAGTAAACATTTTAAATGTCAATTTTAGAATCAAAATGCTTTAGCAGAAGATGATGACTTGCATGCAAATTACAAATTAAGATCAAATGCAATCAACACAAATTTTACTTGCAACCAAACAAGTGAAGACACTAAAGAAAGTATAAAAAATGAAGTTAAGAATTGTACATCGTATAATTTTCCTTCTGAACATCGCTCTAACGAACCAGAAAAGAAGACATCAGAAAATCGTAAATTAAAGGAATATATTGCGAAATTAGATACTGACATGAATGAAGTAATGAATAAAATGTCTAAATTAGAAAAAGAATTAAAAATTAAAGATGCAAAGATTACTTCACTGTTGAAGGAACAAGAAGAGTATTCGACAAAATTAAATAACATAAGTGAAAGCTGGAAAAATTTTCAAATACGTTATGACGAAATTAAAGAGGAAAATATAAATATTAAAAAAGAAATGATAACTGTATTGCAAAATAAGAAAGATTTGGAAGAAAAGTTAACAGAAGTAGATAACCGTGATATAAAGAAACAAGAGTTAGTCAAAATGTTTCAAGAAGAATATAAAATTCTTGAAGAACATATTAATGCAGACTGGACAGAGAAAACTGATAAACTCGAGTAAGAATTATAATTTTTCATTTAATATTTTTATATTTTGTTTAGTTGATAATTATTATCATAATTTTCAGAAATACTTTGGAACGTCAAATGCAAATAAATAATTCATTATTATATAAGTACCTTAATAATCAGTATTCCTATCACAGAGCCATCATAAGAGGGTATAATTATGCATATTTAATTACTTAAAATTTTTTTATTTCTCAGCTAAATTTTAATTTTTCATAAACTTTTTAGACATCTTGATCAGTGTGCTACAGCATTGGAAATAATATCCAAAATAAATGCTTGGATGGAGTCAACACTTAGTATTAAAAATTTTATAGACAATACTGAATGGTTTGCGAGATCAAATTATCTAAAAAATTTACTAGCTAATCATCAGGTAATTTAAACTTGACTAATATAATTTCTTCTAAGTAATAACACAGTAAATTATTATTTTAATTAAAATCATGTTACTGCTATAGAATTGCATTTAATTTATGTACCCTCTTGTTTCTTTTTTCAACAGAATGAGTATTCTCAACTATTACAGAAAATTGCTTCTAATCAAATTGAAGCTTTGGACGTTAACATAAAACTTCCACATATTATGAATCCACCCTCTATAAGTTTGACAGATTCAATAATGAATGCACTCAACACTTTTTACAAAGGCCAGTGTCACGTCATGCAGAGTGCAATGAAATTGCAACAGCAAACAATGGCCTACCAAATACCGGCGATGCAAGTCAATAACGTACCTTATAACCATTTCTCACAGCAGTATTCGTATGGTTCAGCTTACGTTCCTCCACGGCAACCAATGATTGCAAATCCGCTCATAGCACCCCAGATGATGAATTTTCAAATGCAGCGGATGAGTATGCCACCACCGGGGATACCGCAGAATTATGTACAGCCTATTGATCATCTACCCAAACTCTTAGGTAGGTGTATTTTAGGTAGAGGTAACTTAGGTAGGTGTAGCACTATTCATATCTTCTGTTATTTTTTTTTTATTATTATAATTTTTTCATATTCATTATTCTATATAAAAGTTATTACACACTATACAATTATAGAAATTTTATATATAAATACAATTATAGAAATTTGATATACAAATACAATTATACAAATTGAAAATTATTTATTTTTAGATGTATTTTCAAATGGTAGTGATGAAAAATCAATCAATTCAACCAGTACAAATTTATTACCTGACAGCACCAGTTCTGAAGATGTTGCATCAAAAATGGAAAATATTACCAACAATGTGGCAAAAATGAAGAAAGAAATGACACAGGAAAAAAAGGAAGAAGAAAATGTACATAACAAAGAGAAGATCGTGGTTGAAAAAGAAGAGGAGTCAAAACAATCAATTGATCAAATAAATATTCGAAATGAAAAAATGGCAAAGATGAAGAAAGCTTGTAAAGCTATAGCTTTACAAATTCAGGAAAAAAATAAATTAGATAGTTGCAATGATGAAGTATTTGATACAGCTTCTAACAAACAACTATCTATAATAAATAATGTTGAAGAACAGGGTTTTAACATTGATAAAAAAGAAAATGTTGAAACTAATTCTTTAGAGTTAGTTTGTACAAATAGCGTTAATATTTCTGCAGTAAATTCTAGGTAAAAACGCTTTCATGTCTCTTCAAATTTTAATGTATTTTATTTATAAATGTCATTAATTGCGGATTTCTAGTACGTTATTAATAATTCTTTTAATTTGATTATTTTTTTTTTTTTTTTTTTTTTTACTGCAAATAAATGTTTATATTATTTGCACAGTAAAATATTTGAAATATATTTGAATGATATTTGATGCTTTAGTGAAGAAAATACTGCAAAGCCAAAGAAAAAAGTCGGTATTGATGGACTGATAAAAATTATGAAACAAAAGTATCCAGAATCTTCCGAGTAAGTAAACTGTACTTAAATCACGTAAATACCTTTATAAAACAAATAAATCTTGTTTTAGGCTCGAGATCATCGAGATTCTTTCTGAAATTCGAAGAAAACACAATGATTCATTAACTAAAGCTCCTGTTATTCAAATTTTACGAGAGTCTGACGAATACATGAATCAGAAGCATAATTTACGTATGTTATTATTTTTAATCATTTTATTTGTATGCTTATTGGTAAATTTTCTGAAAGACATACATCTTACACTTAAGGTTTAAATATTTATTACATTAATTTATTTTTATATTGTATCAACAGAAAGAATAAGTGCTTATTTTGTTTAAAAATCATGAATCCTTATTTGTTTAAAAAATGAAATTTGATCTGAAAAAGAGATTATGTGTATTTAATCATTGTTTCAAGAACAATAAAATAGACTTGTTTATATTTTAATGAATCAGTTTAGATTTATAATATTTACCTACCATTTATTTTATTAATACAGATTTATTGAGGTATAACAAAAATGATGGAAAGAAGGCAATCCACAATGAGATGTCGCTTGAGATATCTGCAAGACCATTAGGTTTTCTTATGTCGCCTGATTTATTATTTATAATTGACGTAAAAGTAACATTGATTTTTATTTAATAATTAAATTGCTATATTTTAGAACTTGATCAAAATGCAAAGAAGATCGTGATTTCTCCAGCTTCTTCTTGTAAGTATTAATTATATATATGTCTAATTGTTGAACAGAAAATAAATATTTTATTTTTATGATTTCAGGCGCTTCATTAAACAAATTGGAAGTGAGTCCAGTGCCAAAGAAAAAAACATGGAATAAAATTACTAAAAGTGAAATTCAGTGGACATCTAGTGGCGAAATAGAATGTTCAATTTGCATGAACTTAGTTATTAATAAAACTGAATGTTATACCTTGAGCTGTCGACATTCTTTTCACAAACAGGTGTGCTTTTACCAAGTAAAATTGAATTAAGAGTTGGAGATAAAGAAAATTACAATTAATAATTTTTATTAATTTATTTTTATATTAGTGCGTCAAATCATGGTTGAAGACTAATCGGTCATGCCCGAATTGTCGAATTGCAGTGACTGAAGATGATGAATTTCCACCACTTCCTGCCTGAATTAATTATTAAAAAGGATTTTTAAGTAGAGATAAACTTGTTACTTATAAAAAATAGTTTGCAATTAGAAAATATTTTTTTTTAATTCTTAAGTTTGTAGCATTGACCAATGAAACGTTTAATAAATGAAAATATTATTCAAAATGAAAAGTTCTGAAATAATTATTTTACAAAACTAGTAAAATCCATTCAGGGCTTCGCTACTCGTATTAACCAATAAAATTAAAAAAATACTCTCTAAATACTTTCTTCTTTATAAGGAAATTCAATTCATTTTATATTTTTTATAAAAAAAAATATAGATTTTATACTGAATAATAAGTTGTGATATCTTCCAAGTTTTATTGCTTTATTTCATATAAACTGTATATATTGTATGAGTTCTATACATAAAAATAAATTCAATACAATACAATATAAATATTGTACGAGTTAAACATCGAATTCGTTGATAATTCATTTAAAATACTATTTTTTATATTTTTTTTTTATTTAATGTTGCTGTATTTATACTCTCACTTGGTGTTAATTAGCAACGGAGGTCTACGATGTGTTTGTGAACAAAGCACGTATAAACTTTTACTGAGATGCTTATACAATCGGCAGAAACCGGGACTTAAACTTGGTCCATCGAATTATAAGTCCTTCGTTCTACCGACCGAGCCATCGTAGGTCTCATTTTTAGTATTTAATAGAAAAATAATTTTTTTAAATAAATATTAACAGTAAAACTGGTTTGTAAATTAATCCCACCAGAAACTTATGGAAAAGCTTGATGTAAGTCCAACTACATGATGCCACCACTTTGGGGGGATGAATAACATATCACCAGGTTTTAAAAAGCACATGAAACCTTTGGTCTTTTGAAAGTTTGGATATTCTTCAAAATTTGGATTATATGGATCAACTTTAGCTGTGTTACACAACATACGTGCCTCGTAAGGATACAAATCATCAGAATCTTCGGGACTGTATAGTACAATTCTTTTGTATCCAAACACCTAGAGAAATAAAATTTAAATTTAACATCACCGGACTGATTTAGAAGATATTTTAATTTAAAAATACCATTACCTGACATAATAAATTATTTTTTGGATCATAATGCAAAGGTGAAACAGTACTGGCAGGTCCAAACCAAGCATTTATGTCTGGTAAATCTTCGTTATTCTCTTTATCTGAGAAACTACAGTAATCAGGAATGGAAAAGTCATTCTTCAATTCAGGTATCTAAAAATGAAACATATTATTAAGAGTAATGTTAGTAAATTGGCTAAATGTTGATATATATAATAAAGAAATATTGTACTTGATCAAATAATTGATGCTGCGCTAAGTATCCTACTTTGTCATTTTTCTTTGATATATGGGTATTTAAAAAATCAGAAAATGTTACAAGACTTTGAGTCCAATCATCTTCTGTATATCGTGAACCAATTTCTATAGGAACTGTTCGATTTCCAGCAATTCTTTTAAGATATTCCACATTTTGCCATAGCTCTAAAGCTTTCCAGTGTTCAATACATCCTAAATAATATTCAATTGATTGATCAAAATAATGTTTCCTTTTTATTCCTAATTATCTGATAACGTAAATATACCTTCTAAAATAGTAGGTAACTTTGGTTTAAAAACTTCACAGTAAAATTTTTCCATTGATGGTTTAATAAAGTGAGGAATTGGTAAAAATCCAGGAAAAAGAGTTGTACATAAGCTTTCTTTATCTATTTTAATAATACTAGAAGATAAATCATCCCTTTCAGCCAGACCTGACATAAAATTTCAATGTTTTTAATTTTTTCAAATGTTTTATAGTTTTTTTGAAACTTACTTAAAAAATGGTTATTTAATTTTGAAGCTATTTCAGTTAGTAGATTTGGCATTCTTGGTAAAGGAGCTCCTAATAAAAGTCCTTTATCAATCTGTTCAATCATTTCTTTAAATTTGTCTACCATTTTTAAATGGTCGGCTTCTTCATCTGCAACTAATTCTAATAGAGTGCACTGATAAAAAGTTAAATTGTTTAATGACATTTAGATATTAAAATTTGTTATGCTATCATAAGATATTAATGTTTTACCTTCAAAACACTACCTATTGAATAAGAATAACGGTAATTAATTGGAACGTCTTTCCAATAACCAGAATTAAGCATTTCCCATATTCGGTCAAGACAAGCTTCAGCAGTGAATATATAATTTTCTATCCATTCCATATCAATTTTTAATTTTTTTACATCAGGAACTTTACTAAAAATGATTTTTTTTTGTTTAAATGTAAATAATATACAAATTATATAAATTAATTATTTAAAAAGAAAAATATTTACTTTTGATTTTCATGATGACTTTTCAGATTTGCGAATATTTGATGAAAATAGTACTTTAATTCATCAGGAGAATGTTCATTTAACTCCTCCAAAAAGTGATTCCATTCAATATTTTGAAATACTAATGACATTATGGTTCTGAATTTTTTATAAATAAGTTATAAAAGAAAATAAGCAGCTTTTATATGCAATAATTGTTAATAAAACTAGCACTATTTTACAAAAATACTTCTAGGATAAGTAGCTCCATTAAGTTGTGGCCACTGCACAATTGTATGATGTGCCAAATAATACAAAATTTTTCCAGATAGTGAATAACTTTTTACTCTG
>JAWWEN010000020.1:15953153-15994577 GCA_035582955.1 Sycophila texana | reverse complement strand
TTCCAATATTCGTAGACATTTTTCTAAAAACATCATAAAATGATCCAAAAACACTCAAATGACATTTATAAAATGTTTTTACTCAATTGATATTTATGAGTAAGAGAAAGAGAGAGCATAACCGACGGAAAACAAAGAGGCCTTTTCATACTTTTGGAGGCTGAAATTCTGAGCATTCGGTGCCCCATAAGAAGTTATCACTCCAATAGAAAATATAACAATTTTTTTTAGAGTGCTGGTGAAAGTATTAGCACGGTAGTAGGAGGAATGATAAGCTCAGGAGAGTATCCGGAGCTTTTGGTGACGACTTACTCCGGGAAAGTGTTTGGTTTGACTACGAAGCCGCAAGGGCTGCTCGAGGCAGCTCAGGGCGATGCGGGAATTGCCAAACTTAAGGCTGAGATACAACAACTGGAGGAGGAACTCAAGAAGGAGTACACCGGAAACCTTTTCAACGATACGCTGACTCCGCTTGTTCTTTCTGTCAATCATCGGTATGAAAATTTCATAAGTGGAATTTAAGAAACTCAATTTTTGAATGATTTAATCTGCGATACAATTTTGACTACGATTGAATTAACTAAGGTTTTTCTTAATACGTAATACTTGAATTAAGTTTTAACATTTTAATTACATTTCAGACTATCTCTTAATAAAGAAGACGCGTCGTACACTTTTTTGGTGGAATTGGACAGATCCATTGACAATATTTTAATACAATCGGACACTCCTATTGAACTCCTCGACGTCGAGGGAAACAACGCTGTAATGAGTCTATCTGCTTGTGATCCAAATGAGGGCAATTTCGTCCTAGCGACTTACCGGTGCCAAGTATGATTTCTAATTTGATTTATGAAAATCTGCTCAATCACTTTTCTAATCGCACAATTTTTAAGGACAATACAAATAGATTAGAAGTGAGATTGCGAAGTATCGAAGGCCAACCTGGTACACTTCAAGTATACGTTACTTCACAGGTAATTACAATTTATATTTACTCGACTGTCAAAGATTCATTAAACTCCATTTGAATATTTTTCAGATCCAACCAAAATGCTGCAGAAAAATCTTCGTACCCATTTGTGCCTTGTCCCTTCACGCAAGGCTGCACGTTGACGACAAGCAGTCTGTCCTTGGTGGGCCATTCAACGAACTCCGATTAACTGGTGGTTTTTCCATGGCAGAGGTAATGTCGAAACAATTTTTCCGACGTCATCATATGGTTGATGAAATATTAAAGACACGTGTCAAATTATCTCTTTTATTTTAAGATGCACGCCTGGCTTTGTCTTGCCTTGCCCGACGTTCCTGAAAGACCACAAGTTCAAGAGGAAGATCAAGAAGCTGGTATGATATACACATCTACCTTCATTGGAACGATACTGAAATGTAAATACAAGTGAGTAATCGATTGTTGCAATTTCAATAACATTCGTAGCGAAACAAAATGAGAATTTAATATTATTTATCACAGAAAGGGAGTAGCATCATTCCACAGTGAAAACATATCGACCATTATAATTCTAAGGGATATCCTGACGAGAGAAGCAACTAAACGTAAAATTAAGCTTGATGTCTTTTGCGGTAAAAGCATAATCTTTCGTACATAATTTCGAATGATGATTAATGAATTAATGAATTTTACTTTATATGCAGATATTGCAGAGGCGAGTGTATCCCGCGTGCTTGAACTGGTTCTTCCACGACTGAAAGAGGCGCACGTGCTTATAGAGAAGATCAAGATTCTTGACGCGTTAGAAACTTGGGAAATGAAAAATAATCCTGCGGATCTCTGTACGGAGTACCAAGAACTGATAGAGCAAGAAGTGAATTTGCGTAAGCAAATGACGAGAAACTCGGATATACTGCAGAGGTTGCACGCCGTCGTCACAGATTTGTACGTCGATTGGGAGAGAGCTAAAGGATCACGAAGGTAAAAAAAAAAATGGTCATTCGATTCAAGAAATTAAACACTTACAAAAATAATTAAGGAAGAAAAGGTACTAATTATCAACATTGAATTACCTTAGGATTTCCAGTAGACAAGCTGCTGAAAAACTGAACGATGCACTTGAATCGATGGACATGACCACGCTGCTTCAGATTTTCTTGAAAAAAGACACTTCCTCGACAACTGTAGTTTCAGTACCAGTGTTGTTGTAATAGGACGGTTTGAAAAAAAGACTTTTTAAAGCAAAGACAAATTTATCTTTCTGTAAACATTGCCACGTAATAAAAAATATATTTTTCAACGTTGATTTGTGTATATAAATTGCTAAATAGTTTAAGATTTAAAACATACATACTGCCGCTAGCAATATTACATACATTGCTATATATACGTTCATACGATGTAGGATATATTTTGTAAAAGAGTGACATTTATATACAATTCGTAATTTTAAAACGACGAAGTTTTTCTTAAAATCGCTTAAATGACGATAAAGAAATAAGGAAGAAATTGAAAAATGTTATTGTGCTTTATACGCAGTATTCGAGGAAATCAAAGTAATAAATTCTAACTTATAAACTAAAAACATTATTTTCTTTTTTTATGGCCTATATAAAATTTATACATTTTTTTGTGTAATAGAATAATAAATTTTTACTCTAAATTATCTCTTTCATTTCAGTTTAAAATAAAGAATTATATGTACTTAAAATTAAAAGTAAAATATACTTTACCGCGATAAATATTCTAAAGTTACGACCGATCTGTATTTGTTTAATGTACATATTAAACTCTAGCATTTTTAATGCTCTAACCAGTCTTATTTTGAAAATTAAACAAAAATATAATTTTCTTAAATAAAAAAGTTATGTAAAAATTCTATAATCGTACTAGAAATCGATAAGTTCTCAACGTTAACTAATATTATTAACGAAATTGCATAATTTTGATCTGTTTTAAAATTGTAGATGTTTCGCTTCAAGCACTGGCCATTATTTTTTTACAAGTTAATAGAATACAATTGCATGTCGAAGTTCCTGCAAAAAATAAAAAATTATTTAATAACTTTAAAATTGTACAAGTTAAGATTGTAATTTAAAATATTGTGTGAGTCAGAACATAACTATTTTGCCAAATCTTTAAAAATGTATACAAGAAGTAACATGTAGAAAAAAAAGGTTTACTTAAGTAAACAATTAGAAAATATTTACGTTTTTAATTAATGACAATTGATTGGAATTTTAAGCATTCTGTTTGCTGTACTACTCGGTGTCCATAATATTTTTTCGAACGTTTTGAAAAAGGTCGTCTGCATTATATATATAATTATAATAATATTAAAAAACAAAAGAACGACGTTATTATTATTGTTTTTTAATAAAAATATTATGGGCACCGAGAATATATTCACTCATTTAAAAAAAATAAATAAAAGTAGCAGTAACTTACAAAGTATCAGTCGACCGAACGACAACTTCCAGAGGATCTCTATCGTTTGCAGATTCTCCAGTGGTCCCTGCCTCGGCTTGCGCAGCTGCAACTGCTGCATAATCCAAGGTTTGTACACTTACGTGTGGTAAAATGCTCTCAGAATTTTCATCCGTGGAAGCTCCAACCAGTTCTGCCACTGACGAATTTGGATCAACCTCTAATTTCAGTTCATGAACTATTTCATTTATCGTTCTACTCGTTTGTTTAATCCCGTCATCATCACTGTTGTCTTCATTACCTATTTTATTTGTCAATTATATCAGGAATTAGAAAAGCGAAAAGTAGATTTATGTTTAAAGTAACTAAACAAGAGTAAAGCATCGCTACCTTGCGCTTTCATTGCTAATAAAGTCTTTTTAGATGGTAATCTGTCAGGGCGAGTGTTCATACGTGAATGTGTGAGCATGTGTCGTTTCATATCGCTGCGCACGCGGAACGGCTTGCCGCATACGTCACATGGATGCGGCTTCTCGCCTGTATGTATCCTACGATGATTTTGCAAGTAGCTGCTCGCACGGAAAGTTTTGTTGCAGTACTCGCATCGGTAATTCTTCTCGCCGGTGTGAATGCGCCGGTGTACGATCAGCGAATATTTTCGTGCGAAATCTTTGCCACAGTACTCGCACTGGAACTGCTTTTGTTCCGAGTGCAGACTCGTCGAGTGGTACTTAAGATCGCCCCATTGGCGGAAGTAACGACCGCAGTCCTCGCATTTGTAAGGTTTGACACCGCTGTGCAATCGTTTATGAACCTGAAATGTATTATTCATCAGTGGTAAAGACATAGCAATTACATTATATATTAACATTACATATTAACACTGTTTTATTTGCAAACGGTGCATCTCTACCTTTAATGCACTCGCGGCAAAAAAGCTTTTTCCACAAACTTCACATTGGTGAGGTCTTTCGCCGCTATGCGAACGCATGTGGTACACTAAACTATTTTTATGATGAAAAGATCGATCACAGTTTGGGCAAGTTAGTTCCTCAGCTAAACATGTAAATCAACAGTAAGAAAATATTTCTTTTTTTAGATTACTCCTTTTGTGTTAAGAATAATTAGTTACTTACTTGACTTTTTAGCTTTAGATTTTTTCTTCTTCACTGGATCTGGAGCTTTTGTTTTTTCTTCTTCAAAGAAGTTTTCTTCGTTTGCAGCAACTTGTTCTTCTAAATCATCTTCTTCGATTTGCTGTGGAACTTCTGTTATTCCCCATAATGAACCATTTGATTCAGGTAGGGGATCTTCCTCCACCTCGTCATCGTCATCATCAATCTGTGCTCCAGTTTCCTCAACTATGCAATTATTAACTATTTTTTTTTTTAAATTAGTAATGATTATTTTTGCATAGATTACAAATAATTAGCTTTACAAATAAATTATAAAATTTTACTTACCAACACCTCTAATTCCCTCCATAATATCTTCAGGTTCACTGAATTCTTCAATCGTATTTTCAACAACATTCTGTGCTGACGATTCAGATATACTAGGTAAAGCTATTGTACCATTATTATTTACAGATTGGTTTGCTATTCTTCTTTCTTCTTTAACTGGTTCATAATGCGACTAAAATAATTAATAGATATTAAAAATTAATCTATGATTTTAACTAGCAGAAAAACTAGAAAGGAGATGATTATTTGAATCTTACCTTTAAATGTTCAAAAAATTTTAATTGTCCACTAAACTTACTTCCGCAAAGTTCACATTTAAAGGCATTTGCTTGAAATTTTAAATTACTTTCTGATGATGGGTCTTGCTGAAATCGAACATTATCTTTTTTGATAAGATTCTTCTTACTCTGTTGTTTTAGTTTCCGTGGAATTCTTTTTTTATGAGGCAATGAACGTTTAGGACCAGAATTGGGAACTGCATCTTCACTGCTTTCAGCAGAAATATCTACATCATCTTCGCACTTAACATTAACGAATTCTTGTTTTACATGGTGGATTTCTCTTTTAAAGGGTTGCAATGAAGGATAAACTGGAGGTGGATTAGGATCTTGAATGGTTTCTATTGAATAAGCATTGACAGGAGGTAAAGTTTCTAAATGAGTAACATCTTGCAATGTAGGGTCATCAGCACTAGGATGGCTATGAATCTGTTGCTGCTTTTGCTGTTGTTGCAATTGCACCGCAACAAGAGCAGCTGCCAGTCTTCTATCCTCCTGAATAATAAGATAAATATAAATATTGATTCTTACATTTTTTTTCTTAAAATAAAATTTTATTAATTTGCAAGTTTACCTCTGTTAATACATGAGGCAGTAAATCTTCAGTCTCATAATATTGAGTACCTGTACTATAATCAGTGCCAACACCATTGATCATGTCCACAACCATTCCCTCGGAAATCAATTCACCATTTAAAGTGAACAGTGGAACTCCTTTACCAAGACTTTCTCCATCAGCTCTTTGAATTGTGATGTATTGAGTTCCCTCCATTCCCTCCAGCAAAACAGCCTGAGCTTCATCATCTCCTGTTACTTCCATTATTATCTATTTGTACTCTTGCACTACAGTATAAATATTAATTCTTGAATACTTTATTGGTTAAACATCTGTTGAAAAATAAGACAATTTAAATTTTATTACTCCGCAAGTGTTGTTCATTAGAAATATTGAAATAGGGTGGTTCGAAAAATTAATTTCAAATAGTACATACAAAACATATCTTAAAATTTATTCATTTTGGATAAATATTTAGTTTCTATTATTCCTAAGAAACAAATTAATTAAAATTCCTTTTGAGGTTAATCAGTCCCCTAATCTATCCATCTGCGTTATTATTCAATGTACTTATTCTAGTGTCGCATCAGAAAACTGAACATTACAACATCCAATTACATTACGCAAAGCTTGATTAGAATTGCAAATAAACTAAATCTTGTAGACCTTATCAAAATGGTATATTACAAATAATTGTCACCATATCTGACTCAACTAAGATACTCCAATTTAAAAAATTGATTTGCTCTCTTTAAAACTGAAAGCTCAAAAGCTCTCGAACACTCTTTCAGTCAACAATAAGATCATTATCAGTAAAAACAAGAGAACATCAACAACAAAACAGCAAAGAACCGCAGGCACAACGATAATAAATTGTTTCCGAGAAATGCCGTAAAATTTTTACCTTTAAAAAAAAAATGTCTAAAACGACCTCCCGCCGAGGAAGACCCGGCCGGCTGGCGGCTATCCTGGCAGAGGACGATTCGAATTTCGCTCCCGCAGTCGCCGTGATCGAGATGACAGCGGATCGCCAAGGTCACGGGGGGCCCCCTCACTGTCTCTGTCTCGCTCGCACGTACACTCGCCTGGCCGCGGCGACGATTATCCTGGAGCCCTCGAGGCTCCCGCACGCGACGTCCTCCCCGTTCCAGACGGCACCGGGTCGCGAGCGCGCGGCACCGCGGGCGCGCTTTCAACACCCCCCCGGCTCGATCAGCGCCCGCGACGGCTCCCGAGCGCGCCGATATAAACAAAGCAAAATAATGAAACACTGTACGGCAAAACGTGACAACAGTGCCTTAGAGCCGACGCCATTAGGCCGGATGCGTCCCACTCTCGGCGGAGCACTACCTAATCCGGAGACAGGCCTGCCAATCTGACACGAGAGGAGATCAGCCCCAATCCATATATAGTGGAGAGGAAGTTTAGTGTGGAATTTAAATATGTTTTTTTTAGATATGAGTTGCTGATTTTATTTGACGTCTTTTTTTTTCACAGTTTCGATTAGTATATCTTGTCTAATAGTCGCTTATCTTTGGTTGTGGAAAAAAACGATGAAGAGGTAAGTGTGTGTATCATATTCTTGTTATCATTGATATATAGTATATACACGATAAGTAATTATTAATAGCTCAAATTTTCGAGTTTTAAATATATAGAGATAAGTAATTAGGCTTTAGATTTAATTAGAATTTATTTGAGTATAATACGTGATGCTGGATTTGTAACATTTGTTTACATAAAATGGATTGTTAAAATTCATAAACAATTATGTATTTCTTAAATGTTTACTATATGTATATCTTATCTATTAATTAAGACTTAAATAGTAAACGCATTATTTTTTATGATTCTGAATACTCCAAAATTGAAGTAGTAATAATCTAACTTTAAACAATTACTCGAAAAACATTGCCATCCTTGCTAAAACGTGCGACATCCGCTGTTACCATAAAATCCCTATGCATCTATGCACCGCCTATATCTATGTACATAAAATGCAAATAAAGAAAGTAACATATAAAACACTAGGCAGCTCCAATCTCACTGGGTCTGGTACCTAGCTTTTCTCCGCAACAAATGGCCGTTTTCCCACGGAAACGTCAAGGAGTCGGCAGCGCGTGGAAAAGCTCAGCTGCGACGGGGACAGGACGTCCCGAGGACGTCGGACAGCACTAGAAGCATCGAGCCTTCAGGGACATAGCAGTGCGCGAGTAGATAAGTATCTCGGCGATGTTCGCGAGTATCTCCACTGGCGGCGGCTTCGCTGCCTCGGCGAAATGACAGTGCGATTCGCGGCAAGGACCGACAGGCTCCCGGCAAGGATCTGCTCGTTGAAGGAGCTAGAGCTACCCTATTCGCCGTATCCTACAAAGTAAGCTATCACTTTCTTTTTGGTTGATCCTAAAATGGAGCGAGTGATCGTCCTTGGCTCGCCTGCGGGCATCAGCTGATTCAGAGGCGGTGTTTTGTTGTGCTCGCATGAGGATATATTATTATCACGCTTATTCTACGTCCGATATGCACAAGTAGATATAGAGGTATACCTGTATATCTATATTGCTTATTCGTCATCGTTTCTCGAATATCAAAACTCACCGTGGTAAGTAGTGACGTTTCTGCGTGAAAGACAAGCTGCATGCTGGTTTTGTGGTGTGCTGGTCGAAAGATTAATTTGCGACTTTACTTTTCTAAAGTTGGATTTGCACGGTTTCGAAATTTCCAGTTGTAAGTACCTACTGTGTTTGAGTACGTAATTGCGTCGAGGATTGACGCAGGTTAGAAATTGGAGACGGAGTTGTTGAGTGATTATTGTGTAAGAGTAAGATTTCAGTGTTCTTAAATTTTTTTTTTAACTGCTTTTAATTCAGTTTTCGTTGTAAGTTACTTTTTTTTTGTACACGTGATTTAGCTTTAAAATGTAAAACTTATCCAGAAGTTAATTGTAATATTTATTGCAATTATTCACTTTAGTTTCGATAACTGAATTTTGGAGTATGATTAATTGATAACAGTTATTTTTCATTAGAGATATGTGGGTTTTTACCTTGACACTTTAGAGCACTGATTAATTATTTTTCCTCGTTGATCTTATTAAAAGTATAGTAAGCACATTTTTAACAAAGTTAGTATCAAATCGTGGTTAATTTTAGTTTTTTAAGTTATAATATTTGTAATAATTTATTTGATATAGTTGTTTTTAATTTAATTACAACTGTAAATTTCTGATTATAATATTTAAAAAAAAAAATTGTAATGCATGGATATAATTTATGAGGCTTTATTCAAATAAGTCTGTTTGCATGACTAACTATTAATTATTCTTTATGTAATGCAGGGAAACAAAATCACGGAGGAGATTCAAGGATAATGTGACATTTCTGGAAATATTAAAATTGCAATGGCTACTTTTTGTCGACACTGGCGTCTTTGGATCCTGCCAGTTTTGACGTGTCTTTACTCACTACTCATCGTTATACTTGTACCAATTTTATTGACTAATTCTATAAAAAATGGATTCAGAAAACAAGATCAAGGGGCTTTGGTCGGAGGAGCATTTGTTCTTCTGGCACTCCCAATTGCTTTTTATGAAATTGTTCAACACATGATATATTACACACAACCAAGATTACAGAAGTATATAATTCGGTAAATATAAATATCTTAAACTTAATTTGTTTATCTCGTTTACAAAAAATGTATTAAAAGAGATTGCACTTGATAAACAATTATGTATAATACTTTGTTATTTTTTCAGAATTCTATGGATGGTACCTATTTATGCAGTTAATGCGGTAAGATTAAAATTTTTTTGAAATTAAACTTTTATTTTCATAGTTTTATTTTTATTTAATTTGGAGAAACTGAAAAGTTTTTGACAGAAAGTACAAAAATGTAAAAATATCATAAAAATAGTATAAATCATTTTATAATGGGAACAAAATTTATATTTAAAATGAGATAATTCATATTTCTTACAATTAATTTTATAATTTTCCTTTTATTACAGTGGCTTGGTTTAGTATATCCAGAAGGCAGTATATATGTTGATAGTATGAGAGAATGTTATGAAGCTTATGTCATCTATAATTTCATGATGTATTTGCTTGCCTACCTGAACTCCGATCATCAATTAGAGCACAGACTGGAATTGGCACCACAGGTTCATCATATGTTCCCATTGTGTTGTCTTCCTGATTGGGAAATGGGACGTGAATTTGTGCACATGTGTAAACATGGCATTCTGCAATATACTGTAGTTCGTCCAATATCAACATTCATTTCTTTGTAAATATTTCGTTCATTATATATTTCATTACAATATACCATTATGGTTTGAACAAATTACGATTTTATTATAGCATTTGTGCATTGAATAATGTATATGGAGAAGGAGAATTCAGTGGGGATGTAGCTTTCCCTTACATGATTGCACTGAACAATTTATCCCAGTTTGTAGCAATGTACTGCTTAGTCCTATTTTATCGTGCCAATGCTGAAGCACTGAAACCTATGAAACCTGTAGGTAAATTTTTGTGCATTAAGGCTGTTGTATTCTTTTCATTTTTGTAAGTATAATATTTTATTCAACTGTGGAAATGTACAAAAGAAAATGTATTTAAATATATATATTTTTTATTAACATACTGAAATTGATTTGCAGCCAAGGAGTACTGATAGCGATACTTGTCTATTTTGATGTCATATCAAGCATTTTTGACACAGATAATGCAGCTGATGTTAGACACATATCATCTAAATTACAAGATTTCTTAATTTGCATAGAAATGTTCCTAGCTGCTGTAGCGCATCATTACAGCTTTAGTTACAAACCTTTTGTTAATTTGGCCCAAAATCAAGCATGGTGGGACGCCTTCAGGTAATAATCCTACACTGAGAGAAAAATTTGGTAATTTTAAATAAATATTTCGTTGAATATTACTTGTTAAATATTTCTTTAAATTAAGTAATTATTATTTTGAAACAAATAAATTCATTTAATTCCAAAGAAATATTTAGTTGATTTAAAGAAATATTTAACAAGTACTATTCAACGAAATATTTATTTAAAATTACCAAATTTTTTTTGTGTACTGTAGTAGAAAAAAAAAATTAACTTTATTGTAAAATATCGTATAGAATATACATACTTAAAAAATGTTATGTTGGCAGACAAATGTGGGATGTATCCGATGTACATAACGACATAAAAGAACACTTGGGAGTAGTCGGCTCATCCCTGAGTCGAAGAATAAGAGGACGCAGTGCTTATCAGCAGGCTTGGAGCAGTGCAAACGAGAGGACTTCACTGCTACCTGAGGCTTTGGCAGCAACAGCAAAAAGTGCACCAGCCGCTTCATTCTTAGGTTATCACGCTGCAGAAGCGGGACAGGCTTCCAGTTCCAGTGAATGCATTCCTGAAACCCTTGATGTTACTCCCGATACGCCACCGAGCAGTAGCAATACCGTAAATACGTAGCCATCGCTATTTTTATACGCGAGGTACACCATAAAGTATTTACAAAGACACTGTGAGGGAAGGTCGAAGGACTTCCTAAAACGTGTCAGTTTATTACTTTACTTAACAATAATTTTTATTCTTTAAGAAAAATTGAAACACTTTGTTCCGGTTACGCCCACTTTTTCATAAACATTGACAGATTGCCTGGCAGATTTCATGCAAACTTGTATAAATTTTAAGGTAGACCAATGTGTTATATTTTAAAATTATAAAGAAAATCAATTAAAGTAATACTACTTGTAAATATTGAATAAAAAAAGACTGTCTAGTTGCATCCGAATATTAAAGATAAATTAACGGAATTAGAATCAAGGGCGTCTGAATTATTTATAAAAAATGAATATTACAAAATAAAGTAGATTCATAAACATTGTTTACCTTTTATAAAGCATAGACTCTTAAATGTTATGTTTTATAAGAATTAAGTTTTTAAAATATTTATAGTTGTAGCAAATATTATAGGAAACTGTAAAAAAGTAATGACAAAGTGTAATGAAGATAAAAAGTTTAATCACTTCAATACCAAAAGCCATGTGATAATATTGAAACGAGATTATAAAGTTAAAGTTTACAATATGATATTAATTCTCTTTTTTTGTGTGACATCTGACAGGCACTATTTTAGTATAAGGGTCAATTCTATTTTTGATGGCAAGAAGTTGTTTTTGTGATAAGAAAGCAGTCATATTTTATTGTAAATAAGTCGAATTTTTTAGATGATTATAGTTATAGAAAACTACTCGCCTAAACGACGTAATGAATTGAAATACTTGATGTCAGAAACAGGTGATCTGGTGATTTGATAATTGTTTTATTCTCTACTTTAGCAATATTCGATCACATCACGTATTACCAAATAATACTTTACCAAATGTTGTACATACCTAAAAACGTTTATACATAGAATACTACGTCAATAAAAAAAAAAAGATATTTATATAAAAATACAATCTGTTAAGATTTACCAAGTGTTAGTTACTTTTGTTAATGTTGAGCAAACTAAGTTACGCAATGAAGATTTTATTTTTTTTAACCAACAATTATTTTTTGTTCAATATCATTAAAATAAGCTTTTCCATGTAGATGTTTCTAGTATATTTCTTTGATGCTCTTTAAATACTGTTAGATATATTAATAGATAATTAATAGCCTAAAGAAAATTAAATTTTTCATTATTTTTATAACATATTACTTCAAAATAAATATTTTTCTAACCCAATATGATATTTCTTTGTTTTGCAAAAGCATTTCACAATTTTTTTTCGAAACATTAGTCACCTCTAGTTTAAAGGTAAAATTAATATTCCCATACGATTTAAATTAATTTTAAGTTTCGAATTATTATTCCGTTATTTTATTTAGAATTGTAAATTACTTTACAGTAATAAAAATATTGTGAGCGAAATCTAATCTTGGTACTTATCTTCTTGGCGCCATTCGATTTTATGCTACTTTGTAGCTTCATTAACTGTGTAATGTCGTTGAAATTCTTCCAACAGAATACGAGATAAGCCGGAGGTTACTTTATTTTCCAATCTCGTATCATTGAACTTGCATTAGTAAAAAGTTTTTCTGTAATTCTGACATGAATACTACAAAGAAACTGCACATTATGCGTTTGTACATAAACTTATAAGTCAGTTTGTTATGCTATTGTTTAGACCGACTATGCATTTGATAATAGAAAGTAATAACATTTAATATGTAATAACATGGAAGTGCAATAGATTTAATAACATTTAACTGTAAACGTTTCTTTATAATATAAGCGATTGAAATACGTCCATGCGAATATTGTAAATCTTTTTCTAAGAAAACGTGAAAATCACAAAGGTGGGAGAAATTGCGTTGCACGATCTTGATATGCAAAATATGCTGGTTACAATCACGAATAAATGTCGTAATAATCAGAGCTCCACATACTTGCAATTCGGTTTTCACTAGTTTTGCATTTATTGAAAAAAAATCAGAATTGTGAGAATGCAAGCGTTGATATTTACATCAGTTGAAATGCGATTATACAGCTCTACATGACTTTACATTAATTTATCGAGAAATTAGGAACTACTATTAATTCAAACATGAATGAAAAATCAAAATTTGTATTATTTTTTCATTGTGATTTTCTAATAATTTGAGCCTAATATTTTTCAACAATCATCGATCTATTATATTTAAAAAAATAATTTATTGATATAATGTACACTACGTATTGTAATTAATAGACATTAACTTAATTCATATAATTTTTATCTGCAAGCGCCTAATTTCAGATAAATAAGTGGAATAAATCACATTATAAACTTATCGCATTAATGCGCTAATGCGCCAATGTCAATGCCGAATGATAGCATTTTTCCTTAAAGGAACGAGCGGAGAAAGTAAACATTTGTTTAAAATTGCACAGCTTCCGCCGCGTAGCGTATGAATTTATGAATCAGAGTTGGGTGATCAAATACGACATTCATTACGCCGTGACCTTAAATGGTGATCTATCGAAAGTGAAGATAAGTCGCTCTAAAAATCAGTATCTTATCCGGGATTAACATTAGCTTTAATTGCACATGAGAGTTTAGAGAAAATGACGGTGTAGTTGCACTTATATTTTTTTTTATTATGTAAAAAGAAGAAATGCGTCGATAGCAGCATCGACCACCATGACACGCGAAGCAAAAAAATGTAAACAAAGTAATTTTTCAATTGCAGTCTGCGTGCGCAGTAGGTTGTATTACAAAAAGCGAGAAGATTAGTAAAAAAATTGATTGATATTAATAATAAAAGAAAATTTAATTAAAAATTAAATTTAAGGAATTTTACGGAGATGTATCGGAGTCAGTGGCAGATTAATTTTCTCATCTTTAATTTTAGTTTTATATATTAGTCGATATAAAAGCACGTGATGATGCAGTGGTAATCATGCTGGACCGTTGAAAAAAAGTGCGCATTATCACATAATGAAAAAAAAAAATGTTGTATTTACACAAACACTGGAAAATTGTCGTAAAATGGAGGTCCACATGAATGAACACGTGCATGGATTTTTTTTTCATGTGCTTAGAATACACGTAAAGTTTTAAACTTACTTACAAAGTCACTTATCTAAATCATTAAAATTTTTATTATCAATCATGAATTCTTATCTCCGCACGCGCGTTACTTCAACCGTTAAAGTAATACAGCATCTTTAATTTTCTTGTTTACAAACAATATCCATAAATCTTAACATTGTGTTTATCTTAAAAATATTCACTTTTGTTTCTTACACTGCTCTTACGGCATTTTTTGCGTATTATTTAATCGAGATAAAAAAAGTGCGACGTACAAAAACCATCTTGTAAGAATTATATTTTAAGACATTTGGAAATTGATAGTTATTGATGCTCATTAAAAAAAAGTTTGTTTTCATGGATATTAACGTGATTGTGAATCTTGGAATCGATTGATATGTTTAGTAAAAATTACTACAGAATGTTTGGCAATAAATTACTTAGAAAAATCATAATTTTATTTACAATGTTCATTAAAATTTTTACATTACCTTTTGAGTAACTTTTGGAAACCTATTTCTATATCCATTTGATTTCAAGATTACTGATCACCTAAAAATCTTTGTAAAAATAATTAAAATGAAAATCGTTTTTTATAACAAGGTAAAAAAATAATTATAAAATATTTCCTTATGTTAATAGCTAATAAATTCGTTCATTTCAATAACGTGAACGTTTACCGTAAAAAATAAATTTGATTCATTCATTCATAATCAGTAGCAAATTTGTCGTGCAAAATGCAAAACAAATAATAAACCAGCGATTGACTATCAGACGTAATTCTTTTTTTTTATTTTTTGTTATTTTAAACTCAATAATATTGTAAATTAATCGCTTTAATAACGTAGCGTCGCAAAAAAAAATGACATTTCAATTTAAATACGCCGAAAACCGAGCCGAAAACAGAATAAAAATGCGCAATTTGATCAGTGGCAGTAGCCCAGCTCGATAGCCTTTCTTCGCGCAGCAGATTACCGCCGCTGTAAATCCGCGAGCCACGACGCTTTCGTCTAGTTAGCATCAAGGCCGGTAAAGTTTTCACTGATAAGGTCGAATGCGAGCACGTCTTCCAAAGTTCAAATAAGTGCTGCCGGAGGTTAGCGTCCACGTGCTCGTGGTGTTCCACGCAGCATCCCCAAGATGATAAAATTGGCGCACGACTTCGTCAACTGAATATAAAGCGTCCCGACGACGGATCAGCAACTTCTTTCGTTCCAATCGGCTGCAGACGGTGCATCTGCATCTCTTGTCATTTCTAACGTCGCCGTCGAAGATTCGTAGTTTCAAAGACTTAACTTGGCTGGTGCTTGCAGTGCATGAAATTGAACTTTTCGCTTTTGGTGAGTTTGGATATTTTTATACGCTATTTGACAATTATTTTGTATAATTTTTTTTTCAATCCTTTGTGAATAATTAAATATACAATATGAATTATTTACACATGTATATTTTAAACATTATATTAACGCTCTATAAATTTTGTGCAATAAAATATTTTATACTTTTTAATTTTAAAATACTTTAATTTTAATTACAATTATATTCAGCCTTTTTGAAATTAATGAAATGTTTAATACTGAAAAAAATATATATTCTTACTGGGATTAGTTAAGCTTCTATTAGTGTATTTAATATTTCTAATGATGTCTAATGTTATCGTGTATTTAATAAAGTTTCTGATGATTTTTTCAGCGGAAAATTCGAGCACACACTACTCTAAGTCAGTACTCGAGCGAAGTGTCCACCATAGTTAAACGCAAGATGTCCGTGATAACGTACCAAAACGGATTAAACAACAATAACGAAAAAATGAAGTACTTTAATGGCAAAGTCGAAAGCGAGGAGCACGAAGAACATCAATATCTACAGCTAATAAGACTGATCCTGGACAAGGGCGCCGTAAAAAGCGACCGCACCGGAGTAGGCACCCACTCCATCTTCGGAACGCAAATGCGTTTCGACTTGAGAAATGGTAAGATTTACCACATTTATTCTGTATAATAAAATTTTCCACTCATTTGGTAGTTTATAATGTTGCATTTCCATCGTTGTAAAGTGAAAAATTCTCTGCACTAAAATTTAACTAACTCGCATATAATTTATTTATATAACAGACTAGTCGTCGGAGTAGCATTAAAAAAAATGAATGTTATAAAAAAATATACTAAGGTGGCGCGTGAAATACCCAATGCAAATCGACGATTCTTGACTGTTAAAACGAATACGAATTTTATTAAAAGTACTCCGAAGTAAATTTTTGCAACGTATATCAAACTTTGTTACGTTTTTATCCATTTCGCTTTAAATTTCCGTTGTATATACGACGATAAAATTAGTTCCCAGTTTTTCTTTTTTGTTTTTTAACATCGATATACGCAAATGAACGCAGCAAACTGTACACTTGTCGTTTTCTTTTATCACTAGTCGAAGAAAAAAAAATGTCTATACCCCGATATCACATATAAAGGATAGGCAAAATTACATTTTATTATCAATCCGAATTATGCGCTGATAATAAAACAATTACCATACATTATAATGTACATTAAGTATAAACGTTTAATAATTCATTATTAAACAATATAATACAATTATAATACTTTTTTTAGGCGTGTACCCACTGCTCACCACGAAGCGAGTATTCTTCCGGGCGGTGGTAGAAGAGCTTCTGTGGTTCATCAGAGGCTCGACGAACGCGAAGGAACTGTCGGCGAAGGGCGTAAAGATTTGGGACGCCAACGCGTCAAGGGAGTTCCTCGACACGTGCGGCTTCCACGACCGAGAAGAAGGCGATCTCGGCCCTGTCTACGGCTTTCAGTGGAGGCACTTCGGCGCGGAGTACGTCGACATGCACACGGACTACACCGGGAAAGGTAGCTAATTTACTTTTTCTTTAGTAGTTTAAAAACATTTATTGTTAAAATACTGTTCTTTTTTTTGTGTTAATTCCATATTTTTTAAAATAACGTTTGTGTGATTTAAAAAAAAATTAAATTTGTTAGAAGACTGCTAAAATTGACGTGATAAAGATACGATCTTCTGTATAACAACAAATTTTACAACAAATACATGTTCGTTATAAAATTCTAATAAAAACGTAATCATATAGAAGCCTTCAGAATTAAAAGAAAAACATACTTTTAAGCAGGTTTCGATCAGCTGGCGGATGTGATCCACAAAATAAAGTACAACCCGGATGACAGGCGAATAATCATGAGCTCGTGGAACCCAGTGGATATTCCGAAGATGGCTCTTCCACCTTGTCACTCCTTGGCGCAATTTTACGTTCACAATGGGGAGTTGTCTTGTCAGCTTTATCAACGGGCGGGCGATATGGGTCTGGGAGTTCCCTTCAACATCGCCTCCTACGCCTTGCTGACCATCATGATTGCTCATGTGACAAATCTTAAGGTAAATTATCTATTATTATTGTTATTTTAAACTTTAAGTTTAAACTTCGTAGTAGTTTTTTTATGGTTTGACTATTTCCTCAAATACTCTTTTTTTTTCTCATTTGTTTAATATATGCTCAATTAGTTCTCTAAAAGAATGGAAATCAGTTTAATTGAAATTAATAAAATAAAAGCGTAAAATGCCGCTTTCAAACAAACGCGAGTTTTAGCGCGTAAATTAGCATTTACGCTTATCGCGACATGATGTTAACACGCAGACGAGAGATGATCATCTCAACTTATTTGATTATCGCAAATTCTGAAGTAAGATTATTCTAGTTATTTAAAGGAGATCGAATTCAGTTGAATTTTATTATTTAAATTTTTTAAATTTTTAAAAATTTGTTTAATAAAATATTAATTGCATTTTACAGCCTGGTGACTTTGTGCATTCGATGGGTGACACGCACGTTTACCGTAATCACGTGGATGCTGTGAAGGAGCAGATCCAACGTGAGCCCAGACCTTTCCCGAAATTGAGAATAACGAAAAAAGTGGACAGTATTGAAGGATTCCAATTCAGCGATTTTCAGCTGGAGGGGTACAATCCACACCCGAAGTTGTCAATGCAAATGGCACTTTGAAAATGTGATAATTCAAGAATTTCGTTGTTACTTTTACTTGTTATGTCTTTTTAGTGTAAATTTTAGTTTTAGTCGGTATTACTTGCGTTTTATCTGTCTTTTGTAGTATGAGCGTGTGAATGGGAGAGCAAATAAGAGAATTATGAATGAATTTCGTCATTCTATTTTTCTATACCTAATTATTATATATGCGTAATTTTGTTGATTTATTTTGTATTATAAAAATATTTTGTAATAATTGTATGACTTATGCACAACTGTATAGTTGTGATATCTTAATAAAAATAATTCTTTGGAAAAAATTTATTTGTGTTGTAAATATTTTTTCTTATTAAGTTATTATTTCAAAATATTATTGTACTAAAACATAATTTTTGTAAAAACTATGGAATATTAAAAGTTCGTGCGTGAAAATAATTTATTTTCATTTATCCTAAGCACATTTAAAAGCTTTTATTTTAATGCTTATCGGTAATTTCTTCATTGATAAATAAAAGCAGTTACCTAAAAGTTTCAAATGCGCAAGTCCACGAAGTTCGATTAGATTTGCTTCGGTTTGCGATACTTATATTGCGATGCCGACAGTATAAGGGTAATATAGTGTTCTTCTTACCGAATCGAATAAGCAAAATAACCTTTATTACGCCACTTTCGGCGGGAAATAGTTTACTTAGTCATGTCGAACGGAACTTTGAAAGATATGGAAAAATGCAAAGTGCAAAATGGAAAAGCTCCAAATCACACAGAGGAGGAAGATCATGAGGAATATCAGTATTTGAATTTAATAAAGAAGATTATAACAAAGGGAGCTGTAAAAACAGACCGCACCGGCGTGGGAACTCATTCTATTTTTGGAACCCAAATGCGCTTTAGTTTGAGAGAGGGTATAAACATTTCCATTTTGCCAAATTATATTACTTTATAATTCTTCAATATTGATTTTATGTTTACTTGTTAGAACAGTACTAATGTAGTTACAATTTATTTTAGAAGTAAATCAATGGTCCTTATCAATAATCTGAGTGATTATATGTTTGCAGGAGTGTTTCCATTACTTACAACAAAGCGTGTCTTTTGGCGTGGTGTTGTCGAAGAGTTAATATGGTTCATCAAAGGTTCTACTAATGCAAAAGAATTGTCGGATAAAGATGTGCACATTTGGGATGCCAATAGCTCACGTGACTTTCTAGACTCTTGTGGCTTTACAGATAGAGAAGAAGGTGACTTGGGTCCTGTGTACGGTTTCCAATGGAGACACTTTGGTGCAAAGTACGAAAACATGCACACAGATTATAGTGGTCAAGGTAGTATATTTTAATATTGCAAATCAACGAAGTGCTTCTCATGTTTTATTTAAAAAATATTTTAGATACTTGCTATTTATGATTTACTTTAAATTTTAAATATATACAATTTGAAAACATTAACAGATAGATAATATTTTAAGTTGTCCTAATCTTAATTAGCAAAATTTGAAGCTGGAAAAATTTAAATTGTTCTAAATATTGCAATGTTTTACAGGTATCGATCAACTAAAAGATGTTATTGATAAGATAAAAAATAAGCCAGATGATAGAAGGATTATAATGAGTGCTTGGAACCCAGTTGACATTCCAATAATGGCCCTTCCTCCTTGTCATGCTCTTGTTCAGTTTTATGTAGCAAATGGTGAACTATCGTGTCAACTTTACCAAAGAAGTGCTGATATGGGACTTGGAGTTCCATTTAATATTGCATCATATTCTTTGCTGACATACATGATTGCTCACATAACAAATTTAAAGGTAAGACTGCATTAAACAAAAATTCTCAAAATGAAAAAGGAATATTGCAGGAAACATTAAATTAACCTGGTACAAAATATTTATTTAAAAAATTTTGTGAACATTAATATTATAAAAATAAGTTTTACACACTTTTTCGAAGGAGTACTAGAATTTAGATGATTTATTAAGAATTCCGAAAGTTTACCAGCTGGGTTTGTTTTGTATTTTCAAATATAAATTTGTAATATTTTTCTAAACATTGTAGAATTATTCCCTGCAATGTTCCAGAAATGTTTCATAATGTTACTATATCAATGTTTGATCTAGGTATGTACATGTCATAGATGTCATATATTAATATAATTTTTTTTTTCACAGCCAGGAGATTTTGTACATACAATGGGCGACTGTCATGTATATCTCAACCATGTTCCAGCACTACAAGAGCAAATTATTAGAAAACCAAAGCCATTCCCAAAATTGCAAATAACCAGAGAAGTTAAAGATATTGACGATTTTAAATCAAGTGATTTTAAATTGGATGGATATCATCCTCATGCGAAAATTTCTATGCCCATGGCTGTATAACAGTTTATTTTTTAACTTTAAAGGACTATGTGTATAATGTTCTAAGAATAACTATACTTTTATTTTCTAATAAAAATTATATTCTTAATTAACTTATATCTTATTATTTATCTTAATATTTATAGTTATGACTTTGTAAATATTGTTTACAAATTAGTAGTCAAAACATTCCATCAAAGAGATTTTCACAATGAAGCACAATTAAGTAAAAATCTCATTCGCAAGAATTTACAAAGATGTTGCTTTTGGACTACAATAGCCTGAATTCGCTTCGGTCTAAGGTTCAAATGAACTTAACTTACAAAAGAGTTATGTCCAATTGATTGTATAATCATTAAAGAGGAATCGCACTTAAGAATTGAAACATCAGTAAAATTCCTTTTAGGCCAAATGTTAATCTTACAAAACTATAAATTTAACCAAAGATTCCATAATTATTATTTAGTTATTGTAAAACAAATATAATATGCTCTCTGTTTATTATTAATTATAAATATAATCTATCGCAGAATTTTTATTTAGATTATTTATAAAATTTCATTATAATTTAAGAAAAAATTTTCTTTACACTGTGATAGAAGATAGATTTTTTAAATAAAATGAGAAATAAAGGGATAAAAATATCTAGTAAAAACCAAATTTGATTTTACTGAAGTATTTTAAAAAGAAATAAAAAGTCTCAATATGCAACAAATTGTCAAAAACTAAGGCTACCACATCTGATCATCATTTGATTGTGAAGTACTTAATTGATGGAGCTGTTGAGTGACTGCCAAAGTGCCGTAATCACTTACTGTTATTATCACCCATATGATGTCTAAAAAAAAATATATATTTTATTAGAATTATAACATTGCAAAAATTATTTCTAAAATTCATAAGCATTATAAATAATTGATATTTTATTAATACTTAATAGTATGATTTAATAATTTTCAATTGAACTAATACATCAATGAATCTTGAATTAAAATTGAAAATTATGAATAAAAGTATTAACTCTAACAATTATCATAATAACTATTGACAATGAAATTGTTAATAAATTTCTTTATAATTACCCCCAAAGTAGGAACCATTTGACGTCATCATCCTCCATTTACTTTGGAAAACTCCTGATTCTGAAGGACTGGTCAAATCAACACTAAGCTCTACTGTTTCTTTGGCATGCAAACAGGGAACTGGCACTCTTGTGCATTCCCCCATCTGTGCCCCTCCTGTATAGTTTAGGCATACTCCTTCAGGCCAAGGTTCTGTGCCGCTGTTTTGTACACGCCATGATTTCCTAAATTTTGTATTCGGTGGTACAGATTCTCCTTCTCCAATTGTAGAATCACAAATCAATGTCATACATGGAAGTTTATATGTTGACTCAAAGTCAAAGTAACTACAGATAGCTGCTTGTAGATTCCTAAAACAAAGAAATGACAAAAGACGTTAACTAAGTACTTTAAATAAAGATGCTTTGAGTAACAAAGAAATAAATCACTTAACAAAGCAATTCTTGCAAAAGAATAATTCTTGAATAATTACAATTTTTTTGTACAAATATTACAATAACATGTTTGCATCCATAACAAAGTAAGTATAAGCTTGACAAAGTAAATTTTAAATCCATGTAACTTAATTTTTTTA
Organism: Sycophila texana; assembly: GCA_035582955.1. NCBI lineage: Eukaryota > Metazoa > Arthropoda > Insecta > Hymenoptera > Eurytomidae > Sycophila > Sycophila texana. Next base: position 15,972,308 of record JAWWEN010000020.1, on the reverse strand, counting down.
AATTTACTTTCAATACAGAATAAAATTCACATATGAACTATTTTATATCATGGCTAAAGCAATAAACAATATTTTGTACCAAAAATAAAATGATTGTAAGTATTCAAGATATTAAAGCGAAGTCAACGAAAGAGCTTCTGCAATGGAGAAGCGACCAAAGAATAGATGCATGAAAAAAAAGCAGATAAATAAATCCATATTTATCATTATCTATGAAGCAATTTCAATGTGTAGGCATCGTAATCAAGAAAACAAACAGTTCACATCGCATAAAATAAATAAAAAGCTCACGGCCAACCATAAAAAACGTCGTACAAATCGGAGCTTTCAAATACAGAGTGCAGTGTAGAATGCCGCATTTAAAAGCAACGAATTGCCAACTTCATTCTCTCGCATCGCGTCAAACAAACAAAAACTCGCGTATAGTAAACGTAAAAACGCACATAAAGAAGGGATCATCTTGAAATATGTAGGTTATGTCGCACGGATAACACACACACACTCACGCAGCCACACAAATCATACACACATACACACAAACAGGCGTACAGTGGCCCACACACACACACGTACACACAACAGCGAGGCAGGCCCCCGCGAGAAAAACTCGCTGTAAAGGCGAAAACAAAGCCCCGCGGCGGTGCCAGGCGAGCCTCTCCACGTACCAGTTGTTCATGTCCAGAAAAAAGGCGGCCGTGGTCTCGTTCAACTGGCTGCCCACCAGCACCTTCTGCAGCTGCTTCACCAGGTCGTCCTTGTCCGTCGTGCCCATGCAGCTGAACTGATGCAACAAATGCTGATCCAACTCGTCCACGTCCATTGTCGTTGTTTGTTGTTCCCCTCTTCTCTCTCTCTCACGCCCTCGACCTCCTGGCTCGCTCTCCCCGGCTCTCTCGTCGCCTTCTCCTCCGCGAGAAAATCACGATGCGCCCCTCTTATCCTCCTCAGCGCCTCATGTCACTGCGAGCTCGTGTACCCCTGACCACTGCGGCGGGGTTGTCTCGCTCGCGCGTCGTACAACGCGGGCGTAAGGCAGCGAACGCAAACAAACAAAAAAAAAAAATTAAAATGCAGGTACTTATCGCACGCAGTGGATCTCTCCTCGGCGCGCGCACCACAGAGACGAGCGCGTGTCACACGCGAACTCGGAGCGCATGCATGCACGAGTCACGACACTACTTCTCTCGCACACACGGACGCGTGTTTTCCGACTACAGGCTGCCTCCTGCGCTTCCCGCTTTTTCGCTCACTCCCTCTCTCTCTCTCTATCTCAATCCCTATCTCTCTCTCCTCTCCTGCGGAACCACAGACTCGTCGGGCTTTCAACTGCGAATTTTCATTGTCATCGCGCGGTGGGGGGCTGCGAAGCCTGCGACGGCCGCGCGCTTAATACCAATGCACTATGCACACTGCCTGCACCGTGCAACACTCGACGATTTATAAGTAATAGTCTCCAGAATCTCTTGCGTGAGCCCACTGGGTGCGTGCCTGTACGAGAGCGCTGCTACTTTGTTATCACATGTAGACACTTTCAAGTGGATGTCTGCAGCATCCAGACCAGGAGTCTGGGATCGCGTATACTAAGTAACTGGCCCACGGGGCCCGTATGTCCTTTAACTGTATCGGCGTGGCGAGACGGTGCCGAACTGCCGACCGCTTTTAGGCCAATTGGAAAGCTCGTTTAAAGAGAAAATTCGCTGTGTTACGCGTGCATATGTGTGCGAACATTATACACGTACTCTCAACGTTTCGCAGTCTCTCCTCTTTCAATTTCACTGTACTTGTCTCGCGCATGTGTACTCGACACTTCCCCCCACTGTACGCGCCACCCCCTCCACGTTCGCACGTCGCTGTTTGTGTCTTTCTTGCTCGATTGCACTTCTTGTATCGTGGACGATTCGTCGAATCTGGCATCTGGCCCCGTGCAGTTTATGATGCACTGACCGATGGATGTATATACTGCTCCTTCGGGTTTCCCGATGCTTCGCTCGATTGGAAAGAACGGAGCACTTGCATATGCGTGTACCTATGCCCGGGGATCGATTTATATATAGGATTTCGTGGGAAGAAAGTGGAAATTTTCGCATTCGGTCGGAATGACCGTGCGCTGTTGGCTGGAATCGGCTTGAAGCGGTAAAAGTGTTATTGGCGATCTTTCGTATAATGATGTAAATTGCGGACGATAAGAATATATGTATTTGAGAGAATTGCACGGTGGTTAAATGTTCGCCGCCGATCGATTTAGGTCTGGCTGTTCGTAAAATTGAGAGAAACGCCTTGAGCGTTTTACTTTCATTGCAATTGAATTAAAACTTAAAATAAAAGCTTCTTTTTTTTGTTAATTCCACAGAGTTTTATTTTAAATCTATATCATTTTTTTGTACCTTGATCAGATAAAAATAATAATTTACTGTGGATTGTTAATTAATAAATAAATTTCATTTTGGAAGGCAATTGATGATGTTCCAAATGTTAAAAATAACATTTAAGATATTAGTAATTGAGAAAAATCCAATTGTACTTTACGTATAAGATAAATTAAGATTGACTTTGAACAAAATATTAATTGATTTAAAATCAGTTTAAGATATAATCAACTTCAAATACTAAATTATTTTATAATTATTAAATATATTTATTTACTTATTTATAGTAATTTTTTCATTGGATAATAAAAGAAATTGCAATAAATAAAATTATTAAAAGAAGGAAACTTAATTCATTTAACCTCGAATTAGTTTATTTTACGCATTTGAACTCTTACTAGATTCAGATATGCTAATAAAATTTTTGCCGCAACTTATACATCGAAAATTTAATGATTTAGTACGTCGACATCTAACGTAATTAAAGTTTCCTTTTAACATTTCAAATAATTTAAGAATTATTTATATTAAAGAAACTGATAATGTTTAGTTCACGCATATTATTAGGCACTTGAACATTTTATTTTGGGTATGAAAAAGTATTATTATTTACCGATTTCATTAAGATAATTATATCTATCGAAAAATCATTTACGTATTAGTAAGTATTAAAATAATTTCATTATTTAGACAAGGTTTGTTGATGAGTAAATTTCGTATTATCAATCAATTGCGTGAGACATGCGGCTACGTAAGTATGCGTTCAAACATTGAGGTATATATTTAAATGTTTTTTATAACTCTATTTATTATATAATTCACGTCGATGTGCTATTTCTGTCTTAAAGTTTTTACAAAATTCTTTTTAAATCCTTTAATAATAAATATTTTTGTACACATTCGTAGCAATAGTTCCTACATTTTTAAACGTTATAATTATACTGCATTTCATTTTATAAACTTTTATGACAATCTCTTCAAATTTAAATATCATTTTTATTATAAGTAACGAAATAAAAATTAATGAAAACGATTGAGGTGAAAGAAACATTTTACATTAAAATATTTTTTATTGTTTGCATGTAAATAAAGATAAATTATTTGCACATACAATATGTTGTAAAAAAACAAATAAAATTCTTCATCTCTGAAATAATGGTAGCAAATTTATATATTTTTTCACGTAACTAAATTGATTAATTTGCACATAATGTAGGCACATTGACTATCACCTTTCTACGCGAATTGTATACGATTTTCTTTTACTTTAATGCCACCGACCTTTTCTTAACAGAGTTTTCATCATTTTCGAAATATTTGGTACTGTAATAAATAAATGCATCGACAATAACAATAATAGATATGTATGCGCACTGGTCTCTTTCACTCTTTTTTTTTTACGCATTAGCACATGCACGCAAATAATAGCGGATGTGAAATATTACAACAAATTTCTATTTTTATAAATTATTTCAGACCTTATACTTGTTATTTTTACCAATTATAATTAAATACTCTACATGTATTTAATCGGCATTTAAAAGAGTTTCAATATAAAATCTAAAATATTGAAAATTGTTAACATTTTTGGAGCAATAATTTTTGGAATTCCTGTAATAGTATTTTACACCCTCTTTAAATATGATTTAAAGAGTTCCATAGAATTTTGAACAATTCGTATACTTTAACAACACTTCACAACGTATACTCTTCCCTTTGCAACAATGATAATGATATATACATTGACATATATTAAAGATTATTTCATCTTACTTTTTTCAATCTTTGTTGTAAAGTTTATATAATAATATATAATATAATATATACTACGAATAGTATGACTCAATTGCTCTAAAAGCTTAAAAATCATGAAACATTGACATACGTCATTCTCTCTTTTGCTCTTCTTAGAAATATATTAAACTTACAGAAAGATCAATTTTACGTCAACTCTACATAAAATCGAGTACTTTCTTAATTTCCTTTTCGAGTTTGTAAATTTTAATTCTGACACTTTCAAACAAGGGCGAAAATGCGCGAAAATTCACGGTCTGCGCAAAACTAGTCTCTTGACAGTCTTTCTTATTTCGACTACGTTATATAATATAAATATAAAATATTGATCTTTTTTGACAATTTATAGTTGAAAAATTTGACTAATTATCTCATTGGTAAACAATGGAGATTCGCTAATGAGTTAAATATACTGATCCTGGTTAAAATAACATAAAAAATGTTATTTAATTTTATACAAATTTTACAGAAAATATTGTTGATAAGCTTTCTTTACATTATTTATGAAATACTGGTTTTCTTAGATGTTATAACATTTGTATTATCAAATTTTAATTTTTAAATAATTCAGTAGTACAAAAATTTTAATTACGACCCTGCAAGTTGTAGATAAGCCAAATTTATCAAACATAAAAATATGATCTTTAACTTTTTGGATATCCATAATTTACAAAATCTTTTAAGGTATTAAAATGTAGTATAAGTCTACTGAAGGAATGCAAATAATTATAAAAACCAATGTGAAATGTAACATATGCAGATATTAAATACGCATTTAAAATTTTCCCTTGAATTAAGGAGTAAATGTGTTACATAACAAATTGTGATAAAGTTTGCATAACCTTACGTGATATGACTGAAAAAAAGAATGTTTCTTATTCGATTAAATTTCAGAAAAATTAACAATAAATGTAATAATTTTCTCACAAGAAAAATACAAATTTTTTTTCGTCAGGAAGGCATACGCTTCGAAATACGATGCAACAGCGTTGTGCCCTCGTCGAGCTGACAATACAACTGTTATTGGTTAATGAGAGATTCACACGGCAAGAAATTTACAATCACTGTACAGAGTCATGAAGCAAAAAAAAAAAAAATAAATAAAAAAAAATAAATAAAAACATTTTTGCTTGACTCGGGCATGCATTAGATTCACATATATTTCTCTTATCGCGCAGCAACATATAAAACGTCTTCGATAATATACTTATTTTATACGAGAGTTAACATAACATTTCATGATACGCATAAGGTAGCAACGCCACGGAAGACATTATAGTTGATTAATTAAAAATAACTATTTATAAGGTCTCATGAGCGAAGACTTTTTGTTATATACTTATTAAAAATTCCGTCCGCAATTCTTTATTTTGGACTTTTCAATCGAACAAAATGTTAAAAGTTTGGTTGTTTATTCAAACTTTATATTATTATATTTCTATTATTAATTTTTTATTTGCTCATGAGCCTCGTACCATTATAGATTTTGAACCGGAAAATCTTATTATCGTCGATCGGTGATTAATTGCTAAAAACAAATCTGTAATCGTACTGTTGATTAACATTCGATAAGACGATAAACAATCGCACAATATACAATCCATAAAATCGCTCCATAAAAATCATCATTTAAAGTATATCTTTGTTACTTTAAAGTACAACGATTACAATTAAAAACAATACATTTAATATTCATTTTTACGGACTGCTTCTGCATTACTTGCAACATATTGGCCAATTTTTTATATACAAAAATGCAATTATTTCGGATAATTATTCTTTCAATTGTTGGAACAAATTCAAAAAATCATTCAATTGTTCTTTTTTAGTTTCTTAGCAGTCAATATGGCATAAGGCGAGTACATATCACAATCGAAAGAGCCACCACTTATCATTGAGTTTTGAGTTTGTAGTACGCGTGTTTATATGTCTCAATGTCTGCATACCATCAAAAAAGTTTTTGACATTTTATTTTAAAAAAACAATGGATTGAAAATTTGATATCCCAGACAAAGTATAGAATGTCAGGAGATAGCGTAAAGGCATTTCAATGTTATATATTTATCACAGTGGTTATTTCGAGCAACCATTAAATTTTTTTAATATTTATTTTGTAAGTAATATCTTTTAACAGTAATAATACATCAGTCATTATTAAAAGTTTTACTTTACTGTAACATTTTGTTTATATTTTGTATCCATGGTTTATCTTTAGCTGCTATTAAAAGGAATCAAATTAAAGTGCCATATTTTAATTGACTAAAATGTTGTAATAACATTTTTAAATTTTCAATTAGTTTAACTTAATTAAATATTTTATACAATAATTATGCAATAAACTAGAGCTTGTTAAAATTCCACGTGATTTATTTCATTTATTAAGCATTTTATATTGATTTGTTTAAAATTTTCAAGTATATATTAGTTCTCATACCTTGAAAAGTATTAAAATTTCATATTTTATTATTTATAATCTAATATATACCTATGTAAATCTATTAAAAAATTATGTTTTTAATAAAAAAACTTTTTGGCTTTTAGCAAAAGTTTTAGTTTGTTATTATAAGCTATGTGTATAAATATCATTTAAAATTTCAATCGTTTTATTTTACATAGGAATATATTTGTTAAAAATTTATTACGTTACTAGCTTTCAAATTGTTTAAGTATTTAGCAGTATACTCTTTGTAGTAACAACTTTTTAATTTAAAAAATATCTCATTATCATTTCTTTAGATATTAAATTTTCAATCCTTAGAAAGCCTCGAACATCAACGGACAGTTTTGCTCTGCAGCAGGCAAAAGTCCACCACATGCAATTTTAATGTACATTTACTTATCCTAATAAAATTTCGTTCAACACCCCGATCCTCTTGATCCTTAAAATTCCTTAAGATTCCTCATAATTGCTAACAAATAACAGTAACATAATGAAATCAACTCTTTTTACCTTTCAACAAAAATACATTCATGTTGTCCTTGCCCTTTACGTAAACTTGCCCCCGGGGCTCGTAATTGTACCTTTCGGAAATAACGTCGAGGCAGTTGCTCGCAAATTGAATCTCACCGGCAACTCCCGTGGAGTCCATTCTTGAGGCGATATTGACGGCGTCACCCCAAATATCGTAGTAAAGCTTAGTGGCGCCTATGACACCAGCCGTTACGTCGCCGAAATTGAAACCTACGCGCAAAACCAGCTTGAAACCAAGCAAATCCTGATTGAAGTCGTAAATGACCTTGTGCATGGCAATGGCAAAATCTATCAGCTGATATAAATGCGTGTGCTCGTGCTCACTTTGCTCCCTTACCTAAAAATGAAAAAAAAATCAGCTTACCTATTTTTCAAAATCTTACAACCAACGATTTATTAATCTAGTTAGAAACAACGTTTTTTAACGAAATATTACAAGATATATTTTTTTTTTTTAAAGTATCGTTACCTGAGGATTCAAACCACTCGCAGCCATGAAAGTGCTACCTATTGTTTTGATTTTCTCGACGTTAGCATATTCCGACTTTTCTAAAAGCTCGTCAAAGTCGCCGATCAGCTCGTTCAGTACCCTCAAATACTCTTTACCGCCGAGGTACGACTCGTCGTAGAGCTCGTTGAAATTTACAATACTGGCAAATATAATGCCCACTGCTTTGTGATTTTGCGAATACTTGGCAGTAGTTTTCAGTTGGTCGGCCACATATTTAGGTATGATGTTGTGCAGCAGCCAGTCTGCCTGGTTCTTCATCGACTGCACACGGCTTTTATCGCGCGCCGCTACTGCATTCCCGTGAAAGCTTAGCCTGTAGCTAATTTCGAACTCGCGGTTCAAAAACCAGACGAGCAGCAGCAGCAGAGTGAGATCAAGGAATATTTCGGAGTTGTAAAGCCGCTCGTTGTATTTGCGCGTCTTCTCGCTACTTATGCTTGTTATCCTAGGAAGGTCGTTTTTAGAAATATTCGAAGGTGTTCTCGAAGAATTAGAGGTGGAAAAATTCTCGGGGTTCAGCGGTGGAATTGGAAATACTGGACGATCCATGATTGATGAATCGTTGGCACCTAATTTGAAAGCATCGCATTTGTTATCATAATAATAAAATATAATAAAATACAGTACTATTTCTAAAGTAAATATTAACAAAATGAGAAATAGTTTTCTTACTTAATTTAATATTTAATTCTTTGGATAGATTTGGTTGGAGTGTAACGATCTTCTGTTGGTTGTAATAAGAAACGTGGCTCATTACTAAACAAATAAATAATATTCCAGCAAGGGTGACCAGTAAATTCTTCATCCAACAGTTCAGTTGCGTAAAATTGCAGAAATGCACTAGACCAACAATAACTAGATAACTGTAATAGTACTCAAAATGAGTAAGGCTCGGGTGAAAACTATTACAGCTGAAGTTCATGAGAATAGAAACGATCGGTAGGCCAACGAGGAAGGCACCACAAACGTGCCATGGATACCATTTGGAGAAAAATTTAAAAATTCGATGAGCAAAAGTTGCGTGCATCGCGCTTAAAAAGAAAAAAAAAAACGTTAAAATGTACGAGTAAAAATGTCATTTGTAAAACTGAAGTTACAGTAATAATTTATTTATTATTGCAAAATATTACTATTCACCTTGGATCAAAAAGTTGACGAATGCACAGCGAAACGGCGAATATATGTACAAGGGTAGCGAGGCCGAAGAAGATGAGGTAGTGTACGGTGGGTTTACACAACAAAAACAGCGATATTACGATAGCTGTATAGACTAGGGCCGAGATGAGGATATCGAAGTATGTGTTGAACCGTGATGTAGCCAGCGTTGGCGGATTTCCGCCAATGCCCTCAGAGGCCTTGTGTGCGTTTTCGCGGTATTCCTTCTCCATTTCTTTGTTTTTAAAGAATAACGTTACGCTTGATAGAGGTGGTTTAACGAAATAAGAACTTTGGGAGGACACATTATCCTGTACGCATCTGTGCAAACAAAGTATTTAAAGTTAAGAAAACATACGATAAAATTTAAATTAATTTTAATAACGAATACAAAGTAAAAGAAAAAAATTACCTTATTAACTGTAGATCAGACTGCTTTCTAAGTTTATGAAAACACGCGCCAAACGTGTCTGTAACGGCCGGTGGAAAAGGGTATGGAGGCACAGAAGATGAAGGATCTTGAGTGGAATTAAGCGTCGAACTTGATGTGTAATAGCCACTTACTCTTGGTCCCAACAAATCACCCTGTGCCATTCCATTCATCAAGAACAACTAATCAAAAAATGTTCCATGTTGAGTTTAGCTTAAACTTTTAAAAATACTTATATTAAATTTACAAGTACCTGTTGCTGAATACTACTCCGCCTACTATTGCTTCGAATGCCAGAGTCTTTCCTACTGCATACAGAAGATGCATGACTTAGCGTATCTTGTCCAGGAAGCAATGGATTGGAAGGCATTGGATCCATTTCAACACCATTACTCACAGCAGTCTACAAATTAAATCAAAGTAAACAAAATTATAATTACTGTAAATTTTTAACATCAATTTAAAAAAAAATTAATATTTTGAGAATTAAAATGCGTAAATCTCCAATAGTACTGACTTTTTGCACCCCGTTACTTTCAGCAACCGAGCTCCCAGCCAGTAGTCCTTGATTTCCCTCGGCGACGACTATATTCCTGCTCTCAGTCTCTAGAGGCGTCATTTCCTCAGTGGTCCTCTGACGCTGCAGATACCTCCAGGGTTTGCTGCGCAGGCTCTTCTTCTTGCCGTAGCTCGCCGTCGACGTAGGCGACTTGTTGGTGTCGTCCTTATCATCAGCATTATCCGCGTCGTTTTCGGAGTCAAGAATGCTTGGCAGCGAATTGGCTTTCATACGGTAGCTGCTGGCGTTTGTAACCATGTGCAGATAATGAGGCCGTGGTTTTGTCTGGTTGCTGCTGCAGGAGGCAAGGCGATGACGCGCATGTAGCACTGGTGATATACTCATCGGCACGGACACATTGTTTATAAATTGAGACATGAAGTCGGCTTTGCGTGTCTTTATAAAGTACGTTTTTATACCTAAAAAAAAATATGAAGTTATTGTAATATTTAAATCTATTACTTCTTTAAATTGGTGGAAACTTAAAATTGCTTTCACATAAAATTTTTATAAATTGATTTTTTTTATTATCGATTCAAGTTAAATCTAAAACGTTATGACGATTTATTTTTTCAGTTGATAAATGACTATTATGCTTCTAAAAATAAATCTGAAGTGGTACCATTCACGAGTTCACCGTCTTCAGTGAGATACTGGTCACTGAGAAAACTCAGTGTTTTTTCGCTCAAATGAACTCTGCCAGGTTTGCCGGTGCTCTCCAGTTTATTCGCCAGAGTGACGTCGTTTGACCAAACGTCAAATTTAAATCTCTTAGTTCCGACGATTCCGCATAAAACTGTGCCCGTGTGAACGCCGACACGCATATTCACTCCTTCTCGTCTTTCAATGTCAAACTGTTTTATGGCTTCAATCATTGCTGAAACATCAATGAAAATACCAAAAAGGAATTGTAATAACTACACTTACATAAATATCTATTTTTATTCTTTTATGAAGTGATAACTGCGCATATATTAAGTATAAATAATTTAGTAAATTATGTGAATTTTTCAAAACTAAAATGTCTGTAGCTTTAATATGAAAGAGAAAAGAAAGATGACATCAGTTAAATACATTCATATCGTGCATAAAAAGATTTTCTTTTGATTTTAAGAAAAATTCAAGGCATCTCTCAACGTGATTTACGACTTGCATTATTTCATTTTGACTTATGTACTTTGTTCCTATAAATATCTTTCATTAAAAAAAAATAGGTAAAGTAGCCTTGAAATACATTTGTAACTTAGTAAATGACAATAGATCTGAAAATACTAGGCTATTACTTATTTTGGTTACATTTTTTTATTTTACAGTCCAAAGTTAATTTATTTTGGATAGCATCTATTCAACTTATGCAACTACAAAAATTAGTAATAGTACTTATTTAAAATAAAGTAACCAAAGCAGACGATCAAATATTTTACTCATTGAACCTACCTAATCCCATTTCGACGCAGCATTTGGCGTGATCCGGCCGCGGTTCAGGACAGCCGCTCACGCAGTAATAACAATCTCCCAAAGTGGAGATCTTCTCACATCCGTTCTGCTCGCACAGTTCATCGAACCTTTCGAACAGATCGTTAAGAATGCCGACGAGCTCCTCGGCAGTCTTGTTACTGCTCATCTTAGTGAATCCCACAATATCAGCGAACAGTATGCTTACGTCGTCCATTGAGTGCATGTTAAAAGGACGGAAGAGCGAGCGGATGTCAGTGTTGTTGGACGGTATCGAGCCCTTCTTCAGCGAGTCTTCTCTCTCGCGCTCCCTCTCACTTTCCTCCATGAGCCAGTCAGCGACCTTCGGCGGCATCACCGAGTGAATCATCTTCTCCTTCAGCTGCTTCTCCATCTCGAGCTGGCGACGCACCAGTAGCGACTGTCCGACCTTCATGAAGGTGCCGCGCATCCGCACGAACGTCATTATCAGGATGTGAACGCCGATCAGGTGGATGCAGATCTGCATGAGGACGCGGATCGTCAGGGTCGTCGCGAAATCGACGTCGTCCGCTGCGCCCAGATAAGTCGAGTTCACGCTCTCACTGGCGTTCAACAGGTTCTCGTTGATGTTCGAGCTGGATATCGTTATCGGCATGACTTCGGGTATTCGACCGGCCGTGCTGTTTGCGAGGAGGCTCGCGCTGTTCAAGGCTCTTCGTAATCTTGACGCGACGTTTGCAGTAATAGAAGAATTTGTGGAGTCTGCCAAGGGGTTGCTGCGATCGGTGAGTGGGTTTGTCGCGACACTTGGTATTTTGACCTCTTGCGCAAAGTACTCGTGTCTGCTGGTCTCCGTGCCGTACAGGTAGGCAGTGAGGAATTCAAAGAGAAACGAATATATTGTGCATATCAGTACGCACACGTATAACGGCATTGGCAAGACTGTGTATATTAAAAGTAATATTTCTGAGCACAGCGCAAAGTGTCCGACCTGAAATTTAAGAATTTTTTTTTTACTTTATCACCATTTAATGTTAATTAGAAAGTGAATTTGCTAGTTTAGAAATTGGCAAAATTAGTGTACGTTTATCGCGTTTATATAAATTACTCAATAAATCAGATGTTACAATCATTATGCTCTGAAAGTAGCAAACAGACTCATTGATTCTGAGAAACTTACCAATGTTAAGCCATCCGTATAAGGTGGCACAAAGACCAGAAACAGTATTGACAAAAAACAAAGCATCAAGGCAACTCCCACAGATACAGGCAAGACAAAAGTTCTATAGTGATCCGTGTGAGTGAGGTAAAGAATAGCTGAGACCATTATGCCAACAGTAGTGAAGAGAACTGCTATAGCTGGCCAAAATTCACTGTTGTTTTCGATTCCAAGGATTACAAAATAAACCAGCCACGAAAGGGATATTATCAAAATGTAAGTGAGTGCATACCTGAAATAAGATTTATCAATATTAATTCATGTACAAAGAATTTTAATCAATCTTTATGTTAATCATATCTGCATGCAAAGTAAACGTTTTACCTGAAACGCAATCTTATTTGTGGAAAGGCACTGCACTTATATTGTCCCTCCAAAATTTCTGAATCAAATTTGGGGTTCCACCAGGATCTGGGTGCGGCTCTCTCAAAAGGAACAGGTAGTCCAATTCCACAACAACCCAGTCCCTGGCCGCTATGCGCCAGGTACGTCTGGATGTACGGAGCCAGTGAAATGTGAATTTCATCCGACGCATCGTTATTCTCATCCTTGGTACGAGTGAAGCTAACGGAGGAGCCTCGCTTACGACCCACCGGTAGGGTCATTTTTGTTCACCCACAAGAAACTGCTGATAAGAAAAGAATGATAAACATTAATCTCCTTAACGATTCTCTTGTGCAAACATAAAAAAAAGAGCAGTCATTAAGGCATCTCAGCTTGCAAAGCTGATTAACAAAAAAAAACATCACACCGCTAATAATAATAAAAATTGACTCCAAAACTGATTCCTCCCCCAATGTTGCTTATACCCTTTTCCCTTATTGTCGGCGCTGGCGGTAAGAAAAAAAAGGCGTACTAATAAGAAGGAAATTACCCAAGACGGTCAAGGACGAGAGCGGCGCACTTCTCGAAGCATCGTCTTCGCTAGGACATTGAATTTCGGAGGCCGCCCGCCGATTAGATAGGCGGAATTGCACTGCAGCAGCAGCAGACGTCTACTATGTGCCGCCTCGGTGGCTCTCGGCGCAGGGGGGGATCAGCTGTTTCCTTGCCTCGGTCTCGCCATCGTCGTAGGAGCACCGCTATAGCAGCTCGTGCGTCCCCGAACCGGCCAGAGCTGCATGTACCGTGCGTCCTCGCACCAGGAGGTGGCCCCGACGGCGAAGGCGCGTTCCGGAGCGCGCGTACCCCAGTGACACACACGCGCGCACGCACACACCGCCGACTTTCCTGCACCGCGGGGAGGGTAGGCCGTCGCACGGCCCGCGAGTCACTGAATTGCAGGGGGCCCGGAAATCGAAACGGCGAAGCCGCGCTCCTCCTCTGATCGCGATACTCGATGCAGCCAGTTCGCAGCTGCGTCCGCCATCTTCGTATTGTTTTCCCCACTCCCGTAAGGTGCCGCGCGCAACTCGTGAGTACAGCTATATATATATATATACCTGGCCTACCCTGCGACCTATCGGATTGAGAGGCATTAATTAAACGACGACGCCTGGCCAATCAACAGGTGCGCTTCTCTTCGCGCTCTTACGTCAATTGTATTCAAAATTTTTTTTTTTAAATTTTCGTGCTGGAATGCGGGAATTAGAATTAGTTGAAACGTTATTTTATAAGTTCTTTTGGTAATTTGTTTGTTACAATTATTGATTGTAGGCGAATATAAGATAAACACAGATTATAATTATTTATACTTTATATGTAAAATAAAATTCTTTTAATGTGTATAAGGGTTTTGGTTGTGAGTTTTTATGTTAATTGATGAGTTATTGTATACATATTAGAAAGTTATTGTATACATAAAATAAACGCGAGAAAAGTACACTTTTTAATGTACGAAAAAAAAAAATACTCGTACCATAAGAATGAGAATTTTTAATGGAGAAAAGATTTCATAATTACATTAATTGCGTCATTGCTTTTAAAAGGTCGTACGCTATTAAAAATATGAAGCAGCTCATAATTTTCAAGCATTTAATTGAAAATTCATGAGTTTATATTAAACGTTATAATTTTACATTAAATTTAATAATTGTTACTTTTATCTGTGTACGTTTTTGTAATGAAGAAAATTTTCTGTATTCAATAAAAGTAGCTGACACATATATAATCAATTTTCATCAATTTTCCCAATCCCAATCAATTTTCATCAAACCTAAATTTGATTTTTATATAATTATTACATACAACGTTACGGAAAATGCAAAAAAGAAAATTTAAGCAAGTAACAGTGACTATGTCTATATAAACTCCAAAAATAAGCTTTAGGATTTACTACACACAGATAACGATGAGTCGAAACAATTGGTCGAAGTTATAGATAAGAAAGACACTCAAACAAAATCTCTCTAATTAGCAACGAGATTTCTCCTTTGTAAGCGAGGTAGATTAGACTCTTTTATTTACAGACTCTTAAATAAACAACATCATAACACTTTGGTGACGAATTGTATATAACAGAAAATATGAGAGCGTTTCGTATGTATAGGCACATAGTGAATTAGATAATGAGGAGAATAAGCATCCAACTTATTTCCTAATGAAAATTATTATGCATCCCGTCTACTGCTAAAATTGACAAATTCAATTCAAGACAAATTTACCACCGGGACTGGAATTTTACAAATGACCATTTAAAAAAAAAGTTTTTCATGTTCAGCGTTTTAATTGCCCTCAATAAATTAATAAATTAACAGCTCATTTCGACGCATCCCGTTACAGTTGGAATAGCAAGTTAATTTAATTCGAGAAATAAAATGGAAGCCTTAATATACTAATAAAATGTAGGGATTAATGGATTAATAACTGATGACGAGTAGCAATAATAATAATAACAACAATAATAATAATAGTAGTAGCAGTAGTATCAGTAGGTAGGGCTAAGCATCGGTAGTTTTCCGTTTTGTAGGCGCAATTACGAATTATAAAAGGACTGTCACAACCATTCGCTCAATCTTTTGCCGTCATGTTTACAAATATAAGGGTAGCGACTTTTACAGATCTTCACTACAGTGCTCAAAGTGTGCATCTAGATAGATCGAATATTAATAGTATTTTTTGTTAAGTTCAGTCGTACTTTTCCAATTTTTAATTTACATTAAAATAAAGATTCTAGTATCAGTCGAAAGGTATATTAATAAGGAAAACAATGGAACCAGAAATTTGGCAAATTATATTGGAAGAAGCAGGTGTACAAATGGATATGGAAACCATACAAAGTTCATCGGAAGATTGTTTAATTCGCCGTATAATGGAATACTTGAATAAGTCTAATTTACGCAGCAGTGAAGAATTATTAGCTAATGTAATGATACGAAATTTTCATGTTTCTCCTATATATTTAACTATTTTAAGTGAGTACCATCTTTAATTTTTTTTAGCCAGCAAACACATCGCAAGTTGAATGTATTTCTTATCCTGATCCACAATGTGACGCTACTGAGACAAAAAATATAAATACAACATTGCCTTCTGCCTGTAATGAGATTTCCGTAAAAGATTTGTGCATAACAGATGTATTAAGTCCAGGTACTTAATCGAAATTTTTAATTATTTTTTAACTTTGCTGAATAACATTTTTAAGTACCTGTTATCGTTGTTGCAGATCGTAAACACGTACATCGACCAATAAAAATATTATTCAGGCTGTTGGCGAACGTTAGAAATCTGATGGCTACAAATCAATTAATTTCTCTAGAGATGAATGATGAACAAAAAAATATTGATGAAGAAAACGATAAATTGAATTCCAACAAAAGCGAAGTAGCTGCTACTACAATAAACGGCATAAAAGATAGTATAAATTTGATACAAGAAGTAAGTTCTTTTTTGTAGAAAAAGTACACGTTTTCTTATTCTTTTTTTTTTCTGATAGAGCAAAAATTTTTGTTGTTATAAATAAATGTTTACGTAGTTACAGCAAAAAACGCCTGAAAATTTGCAAAATGAATCAACAGCACCAGATGTTAAAACGTACGCGAGAAGACGTAATCAATCAATGGCTGCTTTAGAAAATCTACGAATTGAAATAGAAAGGTAACTGTAGTAAATGATAATTGAAAATGTTTTGAAAAAGGGCAACCGTTAATTCAATTTATCTTTTTTAGTGAATCGAATGAAAACAATTCTGATAAGAAATTAATGATTGAAGAATGTAAATTACAAAATTCTAGGAAAGAAAGTGAATTGAAAATCGACGCCGTTGTTATTATAAATGAAAACTTTAATCTTTTAAATAAATGCACTGAATTATTACTAAATGAAATATCAGAGGTAAGCCTTAGTTATTTTACAATCTGTTTAAGTATTAATAAGTTTTACTATTAAATAATGTTTCTATCAATATTCTTGCAGTTTATAGAACTAAGAATCTTTACAAACGTATACTTTCCAAATACTTACAAAAAATTGGTTTATATTTCAGGAAGTCACATTGAGAAAAGCCATGGATAAAAAAATTTTTGAAGATTGACATTAAATATAAGTCACTAACTGCTAAATAATATCCACTTAAATTTTCAAAAATTTTCTTAAATTTTGTATTCGAATTATTTCGTGACAGTTACTTTCAAAATCCATGTAATTTTTATATTTATTAAAATACTCCTCAAATAAGATTAATTAGACATGTTTCTTTCATCGAGATACCCTTAAAAAAGGATAATTTGTTTATGTATATATCCACAGATTATAGCAGATTTTAAAGATAAACTAAAAACTAAAATAAATTATATTTATTTTAATCCCTCCTACTTTTCAATTTTATCATGTATGGATTTTTAGATAAATTAGTTTTATCTATACTAAACCTGCTGTATAAATAGTAATTCCTTTTGTTTTATATCAATTTACTTATTTTGTGCTCATCTATTTTTGGAACAACCTTCTTTTCTTCTTTTCTGACGAGATCTTGTTAGACAAAAGCATGCACGCACGATTTTATCGTCTTCTTATTTGAACAGCACATTTATTTGCCTTTGCATATACCACTGATAAACTGCGATATATTTCAATGAGCAAGATTTCTAATGCAGCTGAAGTAGCAGCGATTCCTGCAACACATCCAACGTATTTCAATGCACGTGTGCTTTCAAGTGGACCTATGTTGAATCAGTCTAATTTTTGGTGCTATCAGGCACGTATTTGCCTTGACTGGCTGCGCTATTAGCCTAAAATAACAAAGAAAAAAATATTTAAGTAGTCGATTAGAAATTAGATTATACCAAATATTAGTACACAACAACTGTAATATTATGTAAAAATAATATTATAAAATGTACAAAAAATGAATAATTATAATTGTTACATCTTACAACTTGCAATGTAGAATTGCAATACAAATTTAAAGAGATGCAACTGAGTGCCAAAACCGGGATTACGCACCTTCGCTCGCTTGATCAATGCATTCTGGGCGGCGCCAACGTGTTCCTTTTTACCAGCCCAAACCTGGAGCACAGTGGCCTGGAGGGCACGACCGTAGCAGAAGGTGAGGGCCCAGGGTTTCTTACCGAGGAACTTGTTTATAGCGTCGAGGTTGACGGTGGCATCCTCCTCGGACTGTCCACCGCTGAGGAAGGCAACGCCGGGCACCGCCGAGGGAACAGTGCGCGACAGCGCGGTCACCGTAGCGGTAGCAACATCCTGGGGCGTCGCCCTCTTCGGACAGCTCTGGCCTGGAATCACCATGCCGGTCTTCAGCACCGTTCCTTCCAGGTACACGTGGTGGTCGGCCAACGCCTACAATTTAAAAGATTCATGTTAACGATCAAATTAACAGTATAAAAATACATTAGCATATTACACAGCAATTTTTTAAAACTGTAGTTTAACAAGTAATAAATGTAATTGCTAATTGCAATTTAATAGTAAAAAAATCGTATATGCACCTAGGGAGTAAATAAAGAATCCTTTTACTCCCTGAGTGCTTAATATACTATATTAATTCATTTTTCAAAGGCAAATCCTGGATATTATCCGTGTAAATAATCATATCACGCCCACTCCTCAATAAAAAGACGCGGTGCACCTTGTAGACAGCAGCGAGGACATCCTCGGCGACCTCCTGACACCTCCGGAGGTCGTGATCACCTGCGAGGAGAATGTCGGGCTCGACGATCGGCACGAGTCCGGCGCTTTGGCAGATGGAGGCGTAGCGCGCCAGCACATTGGCGTTCTCGAGGACGGCGAGTTTACTCGGACAATGGTCCGTGATCTTGAAGACGCTGCGCCACTTGGCGAAGCGACAGCCGTCCTTCCGGTACTTGATGCAACGGGCCTGCAGGTCGTCCAGGCCTTGAGTCGTGCATTCGTCGTCGGTGCCGAACAGCGGCACGACACCCTTGTCGACGTTGATGCCTGGGATGATGTTGCGCTCTCTCAGCAGCTGGACGAATCGAGTGCCGTCGGAAGTCGACTGGTAGAGGGTCTCGGGCATCAAGATGACTCCCGAGATGTAGTTGCCGATTACGTCCTTAAAAATTGTTATAATGGATTGTAATTAAAATTTGAATAAAATTTTCTTGCTCGAAAATAATAATAAAAAAAAGATTATAAAAGCGTGTTATTATAGCATGTCTTTTTTTCCTAGCGGGCCGAAAGTGCCCACTTTCGTTCCGAGCTCCGGGTTGCAAGGAGAGGACATATCGTCGCTCCCAACGAAGAAAAGCACATTTCAAAAAATGCCGATTTTAATTTGCCATTTTTAAAGCACTAGA
>JAWWEN010000020.1:15849109-15953053 GCA_035582955.1 Sycophila texana | reverse complement strand
AAATATTAATAACTTTTGTTATCCGCACAGTTCGATCTGCAATACGATCCTCATAAAAAAGGGATTAGCGTGCACCGTACAGTGGAAGGTAGAGGAAAAGCCTGTAAGAGTGAGAGAGAAAAGAGAGAGAAAGAAAAAAGGGAACACAGTTTTCTTTGTTAAACAGGGAACAGGCCCTTCCTGTCATACTTTTCTACATAGTTTTTGGATTTACCCTCAAGTTCACGCGACGCGCCATAAGAAGCATAGCTTCAAAAAGAAATGCATTCTAACAAACACCAGTTGTAGACTAAAGACAAAACAAAGATTGCTAAGATAAAGTGTGCCCTTTGTTTATTGTATAAAGCTTTCGAGCAACGCCCGATCCTGGGCTCGCAGGCGGCCGTGACTTCAGGACCACTGAGCACGCAGGCACGTCAAATCGCAAAGTCCAGTAAGGTCAATGACGAGAGGCCGGAAGGGACCACAAACCGGAAAACGGAACCCACGCATTACACTCCCATTGTCGAAAATTCCGGTGTGTACCATATTAATGCGCGCGACGCTCCAGTTCCGTTGCCCGGAAAAAGCGTCGCACGAATAGAAAAACCCCAACAAGAAAGGAGGGAACTGACGAAAAATATGATCTCGATTGTGTTTCAGTACCGATGGCCACGGCCACACAGAGACCTTCAAGCTACGGAAGAGGCATATCATGGTCCACTCCGACTACACCATCGACCTCCGAAATTCCTGATTGGGCTACGAACACTTGGCTCACTCACAATCAGGTATACATTTGCTTTTTCGTTAATTGCGTATCTTTTTGTTTATTTCGTTTATTTGTCTTACAGAATAATTAAAAAGTTTTAATAAACTCGAAATTAAAAAGCACAAAATAGTATACAAGCTTAGTATTAATTTAGTATTTTAACAAATTTTCATTTTCATTATTAACCCCGTAATTATGAAAATAAATTCTTAAAATATTCATAACAGCAAGCAACTTTAATTGTTTGAAAATTCTACAAAGTCTTCTAAACGATTTTGAATGAACAAAAAGTTAATAATAATGAACTATCCTGTATGCAGTTAATTTTAAAGTATTTAATTTAAAAGAAATTATGTAAACACAAACTGATAAAGTATATAATTGGTAAGAACATTGGATTTTAATATAATTAAGAAATTTTTTATTGAGAAGCATCTAAGAGAGCTTTGGGCTTCTTAGCCATTAAATTTTAACTATATTGTAAGATAGGATTACAAGCTTTTGCAAAGTTGTACAAGCTTCGTAAATTCTATTTTTGTACACCCGTTTAAATTGTTAACAAAAAGATATTCAATATCGCGAAATTAGCATTTAAAACAAGCTCGTTTCTAAAGAAAAATTCAATTTGTCTCGAAAAACCAAAGAACTAAAGAATCACTGATTCGATTTCTCCCGACAGGATCTGACGACGGAAGAAATTTATCCAGCGGCGGGAAGCTTCGGCGGAAATAACATCGACGAACCCAATCAACAGGGTCTCTCGGGGAACAGCCAGTCCCGCCTCGGCGCCAAACTTCTGTACATCTTTATTTTGTGCCCCGTCGCTCTTGTGCTCAACTGAGCGCGCCCTGTTGTTGTATATGTAATACCCTATCCACTACTAAACTTAGCGAGATAAAACCAAATAAATTCTGTTGAACGTATAATAGCGCGTGAGAGAGGCAGGCAAGCTTCCTGTGTACCTCAATATCTGTATCGGAGACTCCATTGTATGATTAACCGATCGATATAATTTTTAAGAAATAACAATAAAAGAAAAAAGTAGCGAATAAGTTTATTTGAATTTTTCTTTGCTACGTTCGATAGTGAATTAAGGAGAGTTGTTTGCGTCAGTAAAACGAAAAGTTTCGGCGGTAAACAGATTGGCGACGGACGAACACGCTGAACTCGTCGATGAGAACGCTATTGATTATTCCACGCTATATAATTGGTTTATGCTATTCAGAAGTCGGCGCTCGTAAACGAATTCGAACTTTGTCATTCGCACAGGCCCCGCTCACTTTGCAGCTCTACAAATTTACTTTATAATCGGAGCTAAGTCGCTCTTCGACGCGCCTCGTCATTAACTATATTTAAACAACTTCGCTAATTAAGGAACTTCGTTCCTTATTTCCCACGCAAAGTCACACAAATTTCCGCGAAATACTTAATTGCCACGTTGATGGTAAGACGTGGGCAATCGACAAAACTTCGAGTTAATTGCCACATTTTATCGCACCGAAAGATGTCCCAGGCCCTTATATCCTCGTAAACATCCAATGAAGAAAGTTTGCTAATTTCAAAATTTTGTTAATATCTTCAGAGATGATATCTAAAAATATTAGGCAGCACAGTGAGTCGACTAAATTTGAACTGTCGATTTGATTCGCGCCTCAAATCTGAATTGATCTTTGAACGAATCTTTGAATGACCAGTAATCTTCCTTTCTCGGGCGTTAGTACACTCAGATAGCGCCAGTTGCGAAACTATCGTCCGGCTCGACTGGTACGTCATCGTGGAAAATCAGCCTCGCAGAGACGTCCAGCAGCTCAGTGTGCTTGCAACTCGCTCCGTGTTCGACAACGAATTCTTCCAAATCCAGATTCCTGATTCTCGTCAGAGGTAGGCAAAAGGCACCTTGCCGCTTCTTTCTCAAAAAATTCCTTGGATCGTTGACGAGGCGGAAAGTTAGGTTGTGCGGTTTCGCTGGCACGTCGTCGAAGTAACGAGCTCAAGAGTCAGAAATTTGCAGCTCGCAGGCGGTAGGTACGTACACGTAGTGTGCGCATGCCATACCGGAATGAGCCGCTCAAAGAGGACGCCACTTTTCGCTTTTTTCCTCGTCGCTTCGTGTTCGAGGCGACACGGGATCGTCGTGCCTTCTCCTTCTGCATGCTATCTTGATATGCGGCGGGAGAGCTCTATCCTTCTCTTGATCGTCGACACTATGATAATCCTGTCTCACTTTATCGTCGGGAATTTCTGAAAAGACAAAATTAGTTACTTAATTGTTCCTCGTTGAAACGAAGTACGTACTTGGCAGAGCCGACGAACAACGCCCGAATGTTAATTCCGCAAATTTTATTGAGCACTTATTCAGCTGAACTTTTTGGACCGCAACAAACTAAACGACATTTTCCGAAAAAGAAAACTTCAATTTTATTTGCTTACTTGGAGTTTCGTCGAGTTTGAATGCACTGTAAACTGTAAGTATGCTTGCGCATATTCGATGTAAGCCAAGTTGCCTTTTGCAAACTCGACGCTTAAATAAAATGAAAAACTTCAAAGTCGCGATAGCATTATAATTATTTAAATTAATTTTGAATTCAAATTCTCGCAATATTTAAAATTCACGGATTTGATGTTAGAATTAATGCTTATGGTTTACGAATGATTTATAACATTGAATAAATAATGTCGATATATTTCGCTAATTTATATTCATGTAAGCAACTTATTCAACCTCATATAATACAAATTAGTTAATGTCAATTCGAAAAATTTATGGTTTCTAAGATTGCAGTTATGTTGAAACGTTTAATAAAATTAAAATTAGCAGTAATTTACTTTGGTGATATTGGTGATTTAAAAAGATTCATAAATCTTAGTCCAATCTGTTTCAAATAATCGGAGGGGAGCACTGATTTATCGTACTATAAATTATTCGTTGATTTAATGTTTCACGTTAGATGAAATTAGGCGATACGAGATCTAAGTTTCCAATCGGAAATAAATTTATACATTTTTTAACAAGTGCGGATAAATAAAATGCACTTTGAAAATAAAACTGCAGCGCTGCTTACAAGTCACTCCTTAAAAAGTTTATAACCGACGGTGAAATTGATGGGACTTTGAGCACCGAGCGATCGCAGAAAAAAATAAAAATTTAACAACTTCTACGTTTTTCATAACGCTGAAGCCTACAGTTTCGACGCTTTACTGAGCTGCACGAACCAATTTCGAAGATTTGCATTTTTCACACTTTTTAGAAAACGAGAGGCCTGTCAACTGTTCATATGAATACACTCGTCAAAAGATAGTCCTGAAATTCACAAAAAAAGTTTAACATTTCAAAGCCGAATGTAAATTTTGAAGATTCACTATACTGTTCGTACACAATCCCGTTTAACTAACCAATGCTGCAACTACAGCGATTGAATTTTTCCGCTCGAAGGGTGTCGAGCAACATAAACATTCGACCGTTAATCACTAAAATAAATTCGCAAGCGTCCATTGTCAAGCCCCCCAATTCACCATTCCCAATAAACAAGCCGCGTCGACTCCAGTTATATCCTCGTGCAGAACCAAGTTAATGCATAATAAATACAGCGAATCGCGAGTGACTGCAATTGTCCGTGCACCGGATTTCGAGCGGCTAATCCGCGATTATTTCGTCACCGCCTACCTCCCCGGCCGCGCGCACACCCCCGCGGCGACAAACGCGCGGGCAGCTATTAGTGCGCGCTCCCGCCTCAACCGCGAGTTAGTCAAAGTGCCCGCCGCCGTCGGCCGCATTGACCGAAATGCTCTATTTCCGATAAATCGATCTCGGCCGCTCCACCCCTCTGAGTTGCTCCCGTAACTCAATGCACCCCCTCCGTCCGTCCGTCCAATCTCTTTTCCCCATCTTTTTTTCTTTTCTTTTTTTTTTCGTTACATCGGACGCGCGAAAATAGTTCGGATGAAAGTTCCGCGGAGCGCATTGTTTCGCTCCACCGGAATTCCGCGATAATTCGATTCAACGCTGAAGAACGTCTCTCGCTGCGCTATCGAGGGAAGAATCGATTCGCCGGCGAATTTCATTTAATCCTGAATTTTCCGATGAAGCCTTTGGTAACGAGTTGCCCTAAGTTCTGCCGATTTCGCTCGGGGCGTTCGTTTGTCAGCGTATATATATTTCGCAATCACGAACCGCGACTTCATTGTCGCCTTCGCAGGGTGGTTATACTTTTAAATGGTTTTGCGCGTGCGCGCGGACGCGAATTTTTAAAGGGACCGATAATCGCCCCCAGGGAGGTGGCTTTAATGCGTTTAACGTGAAATTATTAAGCTCGTTTGTACGAAGTGCGGCGGCACGCTAACGGGAAAATGAGCCGACTCTTGTCGTTTTACAGCGCGGGAGAGTTTTAAAAGTATCCGTTTACCGCTTATTTCGTATGGAAATTGATTAAGTCCTTAGTGAATGAAATGATAGCCTTCGTTCTTGGTTATCCTACTGAAAGGCTCTCAATGAGGCTTATTTTTTGAGCTTCCGAGGCTCTTTATCGTTTCTGCGGGGGATGCAGGAACAAAAGTATCGAACATCAATAATGTACCCGGACAATGTAGAGGTAAATATTACATTTGAGGAAACAGATTGATTCGGAGGAAAAATAAATGTTAGAAGAACGAGAAAAAAAAGAGAGAGATTTGAAATTACGACGAGGATGAATAAGTATAAATAAAATTTCATTTATAAACGAGTACGATGTTAGCGGAAAATTCATATTATTTCCGATGGTTATATAAGAGTAGAAAAAAAGTTTTGATAGCAGATGAAAAAAACAAGTTATCCGTTGATAAAATATAACGTCAATGATTGAACTGCCTGTCATGCACGTATCTCATTTAATCCCTGACCGTGGATACTGTTACATCGTCAAGCAGTAAGTGCAATCACCAAAAATTAATGCCTTTAAAAAACGATCAATATGAATAAGTAAATTTTGAAAAAAACAAATGAGAAATCCTTAAAGAATATAAAAGATAGATCTATCGATTAAAGCGGAAAGAGTGTTTGTTTTGTGTTAAGAGATGGCAACGAGGTGGGGCATCTGCGGCGCCGGGAAAATTTCCAATGACTTCGCTGCCGGGGTTGGACTTCTGCCGAAGGGGGAGCACGAGCTAGTGGCGGTCGCCGCTCAGGATATATCGCGAGCCAAGGATTTCGCCAAAGTTCACGGAATCGCAAAAGCCTATGGCAGTTACAAGGATCTGGCCAATGACAAGAATGTCGGTAAGACTCTGGCAAATTTATTTTTTCTCTAAAAACTATGAAAAAAAAAATATATATATATATATAAAACATAAATAAATACATATACGTAAGATAAACTACACTTGAAACCTAAAAAACTTTTCCGGTACGTTCCGATTTCTGACCTAAGAGCCGACTTCATTTTTATCTTTAGCTCGGTTCTACCGTGATTTTGATGTAAGAAACTTAATCGAAACTCGGCGCGTTATCGTAGAATATTTTAAAGCGTTTATCGTGCACTTTTATTGCGATGGGAGCTGATGCGATAAAATTACTTTTTAATTTTTTTTTAATGTTAAAAGCTGTACCTTTAACGAAAATTATACATCAAATTTTAAAGCAGATGGCAGTTAATTAAGTTTAAATGCATCACGTTGCATCGATTACAAGAGTATGGAAAATTTAATTGAAATGTAAATTTCATATAAGTTTTAACGTACACAGTCCGATTGAAAATGGAACGTTTTTACACTGTAAAATAACTTTTATAGTTATGTTACATATTTTTTATTGGAAAATTAAAAAATATTGTATTATTAAAAGTGAACAAAAAAAATTACCTTCAAAAAGAAATAATTCAATTTTTTAGAGGTCGTGTACATTGGTACATTGAACATGTCGCACTTGGAGCTGGGAAAAATGATGCTGAACGCGGGTAAGCACGTGCTGTGCGAAAAACCGCTCACGATGAATTTGAAACAGACCAAGGAATTGATCGAATTGGCCAGAAGCAAGGGTCTGTTTCTCATGGAGGCTATATGGAGCCGGTGTTTCCCGGCGTACGAAGTCCTCCGACAGGAAATTGCCAAAGGAACTATCGGCGATATCAAACAGGTCGTAGCGGGATTCGGATTTAACCTCAGCGACGTCACTCGACTCATGTAAGGCTCATGCAATAGTCAATTATATCGTTCTACCGATCAGACTTTAAACCTGTAAAAGAATTCCAAATACTTTAGTGGAAAATAACACACAATCTATAATTAACTTTATATAATATAATAAAAGTATGCACGCTGTTGTAAGTTTCTTTACAATTTATAATTCGCCAGTTGATAATATGCGTGATTATTAGAGTAATTGAATTTTATTCTAATTTATGTTGCCTTATAACTTACAAAATTAATTAACAACGCGTGTAACTGCAGTAAAAAGTCATACGGTGGCGGCACAATTCTGGATCTGGGCGTCTACGCAATCCAATTCGCGCTGCTGGTGTTCAACCACGAGAAGCCGGTGCAGATTAAGTCGGCAGGCCACGTAAACGAGGAGGGGGTTGATGTATCCTCGTCGACCACGCTGATCTTCAAGGACGGTCGCACCGCAACAATCTTCACGCAGGGTCTGGTGGACTTGCCTAACGAAGCTCAGGTAATCGGCACTAAAGGCGTGATCACTCTGCCCCACTTCTGGTGCCCGCCAGTCATCATCCTCCCCAGTGGACCAAAAGAGTTCAAACTTCCTGAACCTAAGCTGAAGCTCAACTTTATTAACAGCGCCGGGCTGAGCTACGAAGCGGCTGAAGTACGGGAGTGTCTTAAGAAAGGTAGAATTTTTTTCTGATAAAATCTGTCAATTAAGTGGAGATGAGTCCTATTGATTTTTGCTCTGCTTCTTATTTAAGGATTGAAGGAAAGTCCAAAAGTGACTCACGCCCATTCCCTCCTTATCGCTGAAATAGAAGATGAAATGCGGAAGCAAATTGGAGTCGTTTATGACGAGGACAAGTAAAGTGGACGACATTAACGCGAGGAGGAAGTTTATACCAATAGCAGTAAATTTTTGTATGCTATATCTTATAGCTTTGTTATTTGGAATTATGAATGTTTATTTTCATTTTAGAATTGAAAATACTTTTAATAAATATGTACTATAATATACTATATATATAAATTTATAATTTACTGCTAATCATAATTACTACGAATTTTTTTAACCATTCCCACTAAACATGTTCTCTATTCGTTTTTATCATTAATTTTTTTTTACGCATTAAAACAAAAAATTATCTAAGTTACACATAGTAAATCTTACTAATCAAATATCCTACTACTCGTTTCATTGAATGTGCTCGATAAGTGTCAGGTAATCGGCATTAAAGACAAGATCACCTTCCACAGTTCTAGCGCTCGACTATCAAATCAACCTTCTCAGTGCATCCGACGAATTTCAACTTTCTGAACACTAGCAAGTGTTAATCGATAAAAGCTACTTTTAGAATGTTTGTGATATCGAACTGCTGCTTAAGCATTTACGAAAGAGAATAACTGATTGCGCGATGTAATGCGTTATCACTACTGAAAAGAACTTTCGTGTAAAAGATACATTTTTTTCCATCAATAAAATGAAACCAAAAATAATTTGATAAAAATCATATCAAGACTAACATTTGTTATCGAAGTCGCCGACTCGTATAAAAAAATTCGTACAAACTTGAAAATATAAGGCTCTTAAATTTAGTTACTGTCAAGTAAGACAAACAACGTTGCAAACAGTGCATTACAAAAATGGCAACATTTAAACTTAAAAAAAAATGTATTTTTGAAACAATAATTGAAAGCATTAAATTTTCTATTGCTTATACATTTACAGATGGCAACGAAATGGGGTATCTGCGGTGCTAGCCGAATCTCCCACGATTTCGCATCGGCCGTTGGAACGTTGCCGAAAACCGATCACGAAATAGTCGCCATCACCTCTAAGGACTTATCGCGAGCCAAAGACTTTGCTAAAATATACGATATCACTAAAGCTTACGGCAGTTACGAAGATCTTGCAAAGGACAAAAATGTCGGTAAGTTTTCGTATAATCGTAATGTTTTTAGTACAAAACTTAATGAAAAGTTGAGGTAAAGTTGAAAAATCAATACTATTAAATCGTCCAATGACCAAAAGTTTATCTATAAACACGTAAACATAAAGTATCATTCTAACAATGTGTACATTAAAAAGACAATTCGTATGACACTTAATAAAAGAGGACGAGCCGAAATATAATTTCGAAGATAATTTGTAACATCTTGACTTTATGAAATTGATATTTATCCTCCAGGATTACACTCGCTGTTTATATAAACTTTAGATTCCACTATTCAATTACAAACTTTATACCGATTTTTCGTGACATCCATAATTTTCCTCATTGGCTCGAATTCGAAACTGAGCTTAAAATTTTCAAACAAACTACCTACTGAATGAGATACTCCGGCAGAGATTGTATATATTGCTACCCTGAACCCGTCTCACTTGGAACTGAGTAAAATGATGCTGAATGCGGGCAAGCACGTGCTATGCGAGAAACCGCTCACGATGAATTTGAAGCAGGCGACGGAACTGACGGAATTAGCAAAGTGCAAGGGGCTATTTCTCATGGAAGCCGTATGGAGTAGATGTTTCCCCGCCTATGAGACACTAAGAGGAGAACTTGCCAAACGAACTATCGGAGACGTCAAGCAAATTTTTGTCACCTTCGGTTACAAAATAAGACCTGAATATGACGTTACTAGAATAGTGTACGTAATGAAATAACATTTTTTTGCCTTTACATTGTCGAATCGATTTTTCATATTTGTAAATTGTACTTGAATATTCATACAATCACAGCTTATCTTTAATACCTATCAATCTTATCGAACATTATATAATCATTTATTTAATTGATACTGTATTTAAGTGATGTTCAAAATAAATTTCAAACTTAATTTCAGAACGAAGAAATTGGGAGGAGGGCTAATTCTAGATATGGGCGTTTACGCAATACAATTCGCTCTACTAGTGTTCAACCACGAGAGACCAATTGCAATAAAGGCCGCGGGTCATATTAATGAGGACGGAGTGGACATAGCAGTGTCAGCGACACTCATCTTCGAAAACGGGCGCACCGCGACTTTTGTATTGCAGGCCCTAGTGGATCTCGATAACGGCGCTGAGATAATCGGCACCAAGGGGATGATAGTACTGCCGAAGTTTGTGTGCCCCACGCGAATCGAGCTTCCCAGCGGTGTGTTGGAGTGGCCGTTACCCGAGACGAAATACAAGCACTTCTGCAATAACACCGCGGGACTCGCCTACGAGGCAGTCGAAGTCCACGAGTGCCTTCTAAAAGGTAACCTTAGAACTTTACCTCAAAGTTACAACTTCGGATTGATCAAATCTTCCTTTTCTGCGTCTTCAAAGGCCTACAGGAAAGTCCGAAAATGACCCACGCGCACTCCTTGCTCGTCGCAGAAATAGAAGATGAGCTTCGGCGGCAACTTGGCGTCTTCTACGAAGAGGATGGATGAATGAGCTGGCGAATAAAGTTTCAGAGTCAGTTTGCGACACACGAATATGCCTTTATTATATTGAACATTTGAAGACATATTAAATTATATGGATAACAACATCGCTCTTAATACAAATGCTTAAACACTTATAAACTGCCACGTATTCGTTCTCAGCATCTTGCAGCCCCGTCGATTCTACTCCTTGGTGTATTGTATAAGAAAAGCTACGGGAAATGTCCGCAAAGCGTCTCGAACTTTTCTACTCCTGTCTTTGTTTTGTGTTCACATCATCAACATTGTAATATCTTAAGTTTTAACATCCATTTCTGGGTTCAACATCTCTCGCTGGAAACGATGGAAAGAAAAACATTTTAACTGAAAAAGACTCGTTTTCGGAGTATAACACAGAAATGCAAGTCACGTGAGGTATACTTACAACGCTGAGAAGAGCGCAGCATTTGCTTGCTCGGCTGTCTTTTGCGAGGTGGTGCCTAATGTACTTGAAGTAAATGTGCTCGAGGAACAGGAGGATTGCAGCGATGAGAATTCCGACCATCAACATTAGAAAACCACTTAAGAATTGCTCGAGCGCGAGGGGGTCGCTGCTTTTCTGAACCTCCTTGTCGGGCCTGCAGGTGCCGGTCATCCAGTACCGGCGTAGCCGCTCCAGGTCACCTGCACCCCGCCACGATGGCGAAAGTTTTTTTTCAATTGCATATAGTACCTAACTTTTACGTAATTGCTTTCTTGCGGAGGATTTATAAGAAACTTAATCGGATTTCGTGGATTGTTCTTCAAAATGTAACTGTTAATTTGCAAAACTTATTGAATTTTTTTTATTTGAGTTTTAGATTCTTCTAAGTAGTAGTGAACTTCGTTACTTGTAAAAATTTATAATCAATAGAATGACTTTCTTATAATTTTTCAAGTATTCACCAATCCATTATGAATACAGATTTCGTGGGATAATATAAATGCATGCGGAATTTGTAAAACATACCATTATCTCTATAGTCAAGCAGACGTTGATTGAACATTTTTAGGAATCTAGAGTTGCGTGGAAACGCCAATCCATATCCCGTCATTGCATACCAAGAGCCGACCGTTAATAATCGACAGTCCTCATCTTGGGATACTAGATAGTCCAATACTGTGCCATCGTATATGAAAGCGTCGAGATCCCTGCGGCGTGATAATTATTGAATTAATGTCTCATTTCCTCTCACAATAAATCAAATGAATTTTTCATAAATCGCTCAATTTATATACATATTAATTAAAACAATTTTTAATGGACATCTAACATTGTTAAAAATTCGCGTTGCGCTATTTAAATATTTAAATAATTAAATGTTTAAAGATTTTTAATACAAAATTAAAACAATTCAAAGAATTTCAATGCAAATAATTTATACTGCAACTATATTGGAAATTCAAATAATATATTAAACTTGAAAATAAAGAGAGAATCTCGCAGTGTTTAAACGAAAATGCAAACAGTATGCTCATTATATAATTGGCTTAAAAGTCAACAATTTTAGCAAGCAACTCAAAATTACAAAAGCAAACCCTGCACTGCCAACAAAATTCTTTTCGATTAAACGAATGAAACTTAATTAAATTAAGTGATGTAAACACGCTATTAAGCGCAATCAAAATTTCGCTCCCTAGGTGTAATTAAGGAAATTCCAATTGTTTTAAATCCCTCTAGCGCCGATAATCGATGAAGACGCTTCGGCTAAATTTTGTAGGGTGCAGTAGGAACGAGTAGCGCTCACCCGCTGAGCACTGCCTCGGTGCCCTCGGCGACGCTGTTCTTGTTGTGGTTCTTCATGTAGCTGTACATCTCCTTGAAGTACTTCGCGAGGGTGCTCTCGGTGTGGGTCCAAGGCACTGTGCCGAACTTTATCATGGGCTTGTAGGAGGTGGGCCGGGCAAGGCGGTGGTCATCGACGCCGCTGAAGTCGAAGAACTCCTCGCGCGTGATCATGAAGGCCGCGAGGTTCGCCGTGTAGATGGCGAGGAACACCACCGCAAACATCGCCCACACGTTCGTCATGAATCTGAAAGTTTAATAATACTGGTTTTTTTTAAATCTTTGTTCTGGTTTGCGAAAGTTGGGGCTTTGACGGGCGAGCGCGGTGCCTTGACTGCGAGTCTCTCGCGTTGCATTAGATGATCTGTTTTACGCTTCATAAATTGATATGAGGTCATTGATTTTTTTACACGGGGTCGAGGAATGCTCATACGAGACCGAGCCCCTCCTCCCTTTTTTTTTTAGTCTTTTATGTTGGATAGCTTAGTGTATACTGCAGATTGTTACGGAGTAAGGAAGGGAGAGGGTGTTTTTTTTTTTTTTTATGAATTCAGTAAAAATGAATGATAATGGAATGTATCAATGAAAATAAATGGTTTACCTCGTTACTGTTACGAGCGATATATTTTTGTTAGGTCATATATATAAAAGGTTCCTGGCGACGTAACTTTTAATAAATACCGTAAGAATAAAGCATCTAAAAAAGTTGTTATATAAATGTATATTCTTTATCATGATTTATTCTTTCCTGAGGTCAGATATTTAAATGGGAGAAGAAATATTATATTGCCATCATTTATGAAGCTCCTTTCCATATGTCACATAATTCATACTTCTATACGCAGTTGAGATATAAATCAAATCGACTCGAAGTAAAGTAAATGCATTCATTCAACTTATAATTTTACTTAATTTAGCTTTAAATAATTTTGGTAGCCTCTCTAGCTGAAAGAATAAAAATTAAATTAAATATCATTATAAAACAAGTGCTCCATACATAATGTACCCCGTTAAATCAAAAGTTTCAGCTTTAATTTTCAAAGCGTAAGAAAAATTAAATATTTAATTTAATAAAAAGGTTCTTTTCATTAAGAGCCAAAGCCAAAGTAGCTCAACGCCTCAATTACATTAAAGTTTTCCAAACGTCGCCGCAGCATCCCGCGCCTCGTAAAACCCGCGCCGCTGACAGGCAGAACAACCTCGGAGGTTTAAGCTCTCGCGGACGCTTCATTGCTAGGTACGCGACACCTTCATTTACGGCGCTTGGACTTAACGGTGGGGCGTCGCGCGACGTACACGCGGCTCGCATTAATTAATCCGCGCCGTACAGCGAAGGTGCAAGGCAACGCGTTCGCACGCATCTAGATGCTGGCGTTATATACCTGGCCGTAAATCCTCGGGGCGAGTCGACGTGCACGGCCGCTTGGAAGAGGACCGCCCAGACCAGCCAGTAGACCCGGCACAGGGAGAAGCGGTGACGCTGCGACGGACCGGCCTGCTCGCACAAATTAATCCTCGCTCTTGAGATGAGCCGATTAAACGGCGCCGGAGGCGTGTCGCCGGAGCGCGATGCACTTTTTAGCCCTGGGTGCTTGCTTGCTTCATGGAGTGGAATAAGATTGTCCCTTTTTTCGCGGATACATAAAGGAGGCTTTTTCAGAAGCGTCCGGGGAGCACTTTATGGCGTTGCACAAACCCCAAGTGCTTGTATTTTAGGTTCTTAGGGCTCGTATGATTTAAGGGCGCATAAAGTTGAGGATTATTTTTATTCTTTTCATTATCATTTTCCTCATTTTTTTTCGAATGTATTCCACGGTGAAAATGTAATTTTAACCGAAATTTGTATTTCTTATTTAATGTTACATTTCATTATAAATTATAATAAGCTTCATTGCAGCGTGAACAATCATTACTTTTAAATTATTTAGCTAAAGTTTATAACTATTAGCATTAAAATATAATCAAATATCAAATAATTAATGAATATAAACTTGGAAAATAAAAGTCTATAAAATAGCTCGAGTGGATCATCAAATATAACGAATTGATGAAACTAAATGGCAAATAAAACACTTTGTTCTCCCGAAATGAATAACAGCAATAAATCACTTTTACAATAAAAGAAGTGAGAAAAATGTTGTCTAACATTAAAAAGCACGAGGCTCAAGAAGAGAGTGCGGAGGGTCCGCTTAAAAAAAAGAAGCAGCCAGCTTTCAAAAGATCCTGAACTTCCTGCGAGTGCGATTATCCGAGGGAACAAGCACGTAGCGCAAACAAGCACCGAAGGAAAAAGCCGCGCCGCGGCTGAAATACATATACACATATACATAGTCATACACGGTCAGTCGTAGGATTTGAGCGTTTACCACGAGAAGCCCGCGGGCGTGGTGCCTCGCAATTCAGCGAGCCTGGCGGCGGAGGTGAAGAAAAAAGTGCTCTATATAGTCGCCCCTCCAAGAGTCGGTCGCTTTAAACGCTCAAAGCTCGGACCGCCGACCGAGCCCCCGTGAATTATGCGCTCGGTGCAGTGGGAATCGGAGAGGTTCGTATGGACGTGCACGTATACGTTACCATCACTGCGCTACCTCCTATTCAGGCCAGCCTGCGTTCCTTTTGTCCTGCGAGCTTTTCTACCTTTTTTTTCAACGGCTTCCCTAAGTGGTGCGCTACGTCGAGGTGTGTATGTAACTAACGCATGCGTGAATGACAGGCAAGTGGGGGGCGTGCTGGGGCGTCGAGGCGAAATTAAGTTGCTTCTTTGTATACGTTTGCAGGCTCCGTATTAGAAAGGCCGGGGTTAGCGCAAGCTGGCAAACACAGTATCTTTCAAGTACCAATCAGAAGTTATTTTTATGGAAATTATTTACGGTAGGATTTCGGTCTATTGTTAAAAGAGCTTTGTTGTACTTTGGATTTGCTTGGCTTATGTTCTATGGATTGTAATTTGTAATTTATACATAAAAATAAAATAAAAAATTATTTACAAGATTACTCAAGTTAAAATAGTTACTGCAATTGATTTAGAAAATGATGAAAGAAAACTATGTACGCGCACATTTTGTTTCTAGGTAACTGAATTTTATACAAATGAATCTTTCGTTACACTTTCGTACATTATTCGATAAAGCGATATCAATATTTATTAAATAATTCCAAATATTGTATAATATTTTATTTTTCTGCTATAAGAGCCTGCGCGGTTATTTTATTAGTATTTCTTTGGAGATTGGAACATGAAGCAAGGCTTGTGATTTGTATTTCTCGTTAACAATTTAAAATTTTTATTTGAATTCATTGTACTATTAGCCGTAACCACTTTAAATAAATTAAATCGACTCAAATGTGCATTACACTTATACTTATTAATCGTCAAAACTTTTAGTAATTCCGATCATTGGCACTATAGTTTGATTACAGATGAACTATGGTCACCTAATAATTGTAAAATTTTTAAATCAAATTAACTTTAGTATATTTCGAATAGACACCAATTTAATTTTAGAATAAAGCTTTCTTAAGCATCGAACTCGTACCGTTAAAATTGGCAAGCTGTTCAGTTGTATCCTTTGAATCGATCAAAATAGCTCTTAATCACTTTTGATTGGTACCGATAAGAGAGTAAAACACGACTGAACAAAAGATGAAGTAGAAAAAAAGAAGCAACACAAGAGCTTCGTCGATGAAGGCGTCCCTGCTCGTATACACATCGTGCACACAAAAAGGACGATCAACACGACATCGGCGGACAAAAGAAAAATAAAAAAAAGGAATCTTTCCAAAAAAAAGGAAAAAAAAAATAGGAAGAATGCGAAATAGAAAGATACCGGATTTCGGTTCGAGCCCGCGGTATAATCGGGTATGCCGAAACCAGATGGCGAGAGCCACTCGAAGAGGAAAATCATGAAGGTAGCCGAGTGTATAGCCACAAAGCCAACGAGCATCCAGGAAGCTGTGTCGAACGGCTCTGAAAAGACAAAAAGGGTTACGAGAGCGTCTCTACGAGATCGGACGGAGAGAGAGGACCCTCGCGGTACATTTGCAGCTGCCTCGTCACGGCTTCTCTCATTCTCTCTCCACAGAAAGAAAAAAAAAAACATATGCATAGTGCACTACTCGCTCGAGGTGAGCTCCTTTAATGCTGGTACAATTTTAATCAGCGGCATTCTCCGAGCCCGCGATTGCGCTTCCCCCCACCCCCGCAGTTCAACATTGACAAATTAACGAGCCCCCCCCCCCTCCACCGTATCTTTGGGCCTTTGTCCGCTTTTCGACAGCCAATTTGCACTCGACAATGAAGGCTCGGTATGTCTCTATTATGTACCTCCCACTAATTGCCAATCTTTTATTTACTGATTTTCTATTTCTGTCGCTATATTAATTTGCGGTTTTTACGTTAACGTCGTTATTGGTCGATAACACTTCAAAAAGATGCCTGTGACCCGGAATTTTCCTTCGCGATAATTTTGTTTGCGAAGCTTCTTTCCGCTCAGTTTAGAAATCTGCGCGAATACTTCGGCTAACACTGACATGACTCGTTTTGAACTATCAACCAAAGTGTCGACACCTTCGGGCCTCGTATTTCCCAGAAACTTCGGGACGGTGTTTTCTCGACGTCGAGTTCGCCCCCGTTAATAGAGCCCGTTTTCGGCAGAACGCGCAGCAGCTGGTCTCGCCTTCTTTAACACTAGATGCAAATCAACTTCGATCGCAACATCTTGGAAAATTAGCCTGAATATATAAAGATAGTGATGTGCAATCCAACGAAAAAATTCAATTTTCACGGATGAAACAAAAATGCACCTGCATTTCCCTCTCGCTCAAATAGCACCCTCGAAATAAAACATTTCTGCATTTTAACGTGCGCTCGCTTGGAAGCTCGGAGAATGCGCTTGGCTTTTAAGTCGTCGGAAGAATACTGCAATATTTTTTATGTAAACTTTTTAAATCGATGCTTTTAACGTGACAGTCGCATGAGGAAGATAATCAAATTCACTATAGTATAATAACTGCAAAATGCATCACGACGATGAGTAAGTAATAAAAAAAAATGTAAAATGTAGAGGTGCAGTAGAAATGCAGCTGATAAAAAAGGGAGGGGTTGAGGGGCGCATTGGCACCCCGCTCCCCCCCTCCTCCGCATTAACTAACCCAAAAAGGCCGTGGGCGAAATGATTCCGGTGCGTTTGGCAACGACAATGGCGGTACCGGTCTCCATGAACGGCACCGTGAAGTCGACTACGGCTTCTCGCTCCGAGTTAATCTTCAACGACGTCATCACCATGTCTGTCTTCCGGTTAACCAGATCCGCTATCAGTCCGTTCCACTTGCCGTTCTGTAAAATTTGAATTAATAATTTCTCCATTCTTTAGAAATTTATTTGAATAAAAGTATTTAAATAACGCATCTGTAACACTAATAACTTAATAAATTTCTAGAAATGTTTAAATTTGAAGGTAAAAACGAATTATTTTTTTGTTTAATTTAGGAATAGTTTTTTCCTTGAAAAGTATTGACAGTACCGAAAAAAAGCTATTAAAATCGCCATTTAATTAAAAAAAAATAAATTTTTAATTAAAAAAAAAACTTACAAATAAAAATGAATATTTTTATACAAGTAGAAGTCGGTACAAAATAATGTAAAGCTTCTTCAGCAATTACATTAAAATACTCTCTTTAAAGCAGATTCAATAAACTCTCAATAAATACAATAAAAGAGGGCCTATAAAACTTCCTCAACAATAACGACTCAATTCTCTCGGTCATACTAAGTGAAGCGTTGAGCCCGGACTAGGTATAGATTCTGCTACAAAGAGCCGAGTTGCTGGAATGCCTCGCGGACCATAAAAAAATCTATCAAAAGCTTCGTGCCTCGCTGTTTCTTTTATCAAAAAGCCGCGGCTCGTTTTACGTTCAAAGAAGGAATTATACTCAAGCCCCGTATAAATCCCCGGCATTAAAAGTAGGAATTTTATAACCCCGCGCCTTGCAGATTTATTTATTAACACACCCCGACGATTCCCCTCGGCTCAACCCCTCTGGCTGCTCCCCCAGTCGACGTTCGATTTCGCAGCGAGATGTACACTTTAGCCGACATTCCGCGCGCCCCTCATAAATTTCGAGCGACTGTTTAACGTGATCAATTTGATCGCCCCAAATTCTTTCGCCACTCCAGGCTGTTCAATGATTTTCCGGTAAGTACCTTTCGCACGAAATCGACCCTTTTATGCTTTATTTAGTTTGAAAAAAAAACCATTATCGAAATATTGATAAACTGAACATTAAAAAAGGGTCCACGAAAGAGCTTCGTTAAAAAAAAAAGCCAAAGGGCGCCTCGATAGCGTGTCAGCGTAACTTGTTCGTCACCTTCGACAAGAGGCCAAATTATCCAATTTGGCGGATGGTCGACAAAAAAGAGCGTCGGAAACCGGCAAAGAAGAGAGAAGAGCGGTTGGTGGTGAGCCTGAAAAATCTAATAAGCCGCTTAATGAGGCTGTCGGACGAACACACCGCCCTGACAATCGAAGAGGGTATATAAAAGAGAGAGAAAAAAAAAGAAAAGCAGTACGAACCTCGAGGGTGCCCCACTTGCCGTCCTCGACGCGGACGAGCTCGTACGTGAAGCCCATATCCTCCGAGAACTTCTGCAGCAAGTCTATGCAGAATCCGCTGCAGCACTGGTTCGTACTACCGTTGCGCTGGCCTCCAGCTCCCTGCAGGTCCACTCTGTTGTCCGGAGTTACGAGGGTTAGTTCGAATACTGGTCGACGGAATTACACGGCGATGGTTTGCAAATTTACTATGCTTACGGGAAAAGTAGTTCTGCCAGTATTTTAATGGTACTCTCTTTGAGTTACAGATCGTGTCTCGGTAGAACTACAGTCGCTTCGATATTCCACGATATATTTATTATTCGGCGATTCTCTCTTTTTTTCTACGTTCATTATTGGAATCCGATACGTGCATTTATAACATTGATAATAAATCCTCGAGATTGCCGAGTTAATCAATAATTTCATTTATCATGATCAGTCAAAATTAGATGCCTTTTATAATTGTTTGTTAATTAATGCAATGAAATTCGTATGACTTTAATTTAAATGAAAGTTAATTTCTGCACATCACTCTTCAGCTAGTAACAATTGAAGCACCTAATTTGAAGCATTGAACGTAATAACTGCCATTGTGGCAATGCTTACGATTTAAATATATGATATTCTCATTTAAATGGCAATGTAAATTTATTCTCTTAAAACAGAATTTATTTAAGCATCGACACATTATCTCTGACATTTGAATGGTTTCCGTTAAAAAATTTGTTATTCTAATATTTTTATAAAAATGTAAATTATTAATATTTACTTTATTCTAGTCATGCTCAAAGAAAAAAATTTTCCGATATTTTTTACCTGATCATAACAAGTTTGAGACAGAAAGAAAGAAAAAAGAAGAAACTCCGTAAAACGTCCGTGTAGTAAATGTAAAATCTTAAGTAGAAACGACAGTGTAGCGTCAGCCAAGTCTTGATAGCTTACAGCGCCATAGCGACCGCCTAACGCTTCCTTTCATTACGACATAATAAAATTCCTGTTGTTTCCGGTCTGTCCCGCTTGCTCTACGTAAAAAAGGTAAAAGAGATTACAGATGAGCGGGATATACTCACTCCGGGACAGCTCCTTCGACGGGTTCCTTGACAACGCGGCAGTGTACGCCCCGCTCCATGAGGCACTTTCCAGTAACCGGGTCCGGGGGCGCCAGGTTAATATAGGGCGGCTCCTCTAGAAACGTGATCTTCACGTAGAACTTCTCCGGCACCCCCTGCGGCGGTGTGTGCATGTTACCCGGCCACACTATGTCCTTGATATCCAGTCCGTCCTTTTCCCATGATTTCCACGTTCCAATCTAAGGGCAGCGGTGAATACAAAGATAATTTCTTATCGTATCAGGAAAAGAATGCCGTCCCGTAATCCGTGACGGTAAGCAGTTTTATGGACACTAACTCCTTTTGATTGGAATTTACTACTTCTTTGTTATTTACTACTTATTCCTTTTTTTATTTCAGTTATTATTTGAATAACATTAAAAAGTTTAATTCTAAATTTATCAAAACAAACATTTTCCACTAAATTTTTACGGTTACCCTTTGTCACCTATTTTTGCATTACTTAGCATCACTTTCCGTAGCACACGAGACGTATCCTCACTCACACTGCGATAGGATAAAGAGACAACAGGCGAAATGTATAGTAGGATAGAACTCGAGGTGCTCGAGAAAAGTCGATTACCTCCTCCCAGACTAATTGCATGCTAGCTCCGGGACGTAAATTCATGATCTTGAGCTCGGCCGACTTCAGTACTCCATCCTGGGTAAATTCGACGTGCGGCTTCCCAAATTCCGTCTCCACCGACACGTTCTTCAGGTACCTGCGAGAAAGTCGTCCAATGAAAAATTAGCTGAATTTCCTCAAGGCGCCCTATATTATCGCACCGATAAACCCCTTTTACTCTTACCCTATTTTTACTGCGGTTGAAGTCCGAGATGCTTAATCACCGAGTTTAATTTGGCCAGGGGTTCTTTCTCCCTCTTAATCTTTTCGAAGGGAGGGATTTCCCGAAAACGTGAATGGATTATCAGAGCCGAGGGACCATCGTATCACGGAATTTCCGGACGGATTTTCCGGGAGGGCGCGGATGAGCTGTGCCATAATTGGCGTCGACGCCGGACTAATTAGCGCGTGCGGACCTTCGGAAAGTCGGTTCCACATTCGCCCTCAGCGAGAAACCCATTAAACCTCTGGGATACTTCCCGGCTAGGGAATCGCTTATTCAGCGTCGATGTTCCCCCGACGTACCCGAGGATGTAGAGCGATTTTTTAAATGGTTTCGGTGATGTAACGAGGAATATTTCTTGTAAAACGAAACCGCCCCGTAAATTTCAACCACCGCGGGACTGAAATTTTAATACGACGCTGGATAAATGGTGCCGCCTGTATACCTCCCGCAATTTGGTTTTATTTGAAGAATATAGACTCTACAAAAATATTATATCTCATCTATCCTGCACACTGCCTTATCTCCAAGCCGTTTACATTTTTAATAAAAAAAATGTGCATATGATATACATTCTTTTGCCTCCATAATGCCTTCGGCCCCTTTGGGTTACCTTTTACTTTAGCATTTAAATGAAGCTACTGTCTGTGAAAAAGTGGTGCGCTCAAGGACGGCGTACAAAAAAAAAACTATTACATTATTCAAATTCGCCCTCCTCCTATCGATGTTTAAAAAGAAAAATCTTCAGGTGAGGAGTGCAAACAAAAAAAAGGACGATTGCATCGCAAGTATCTCACTTGAAAAAATGTTCGCCGGTACTCCATCTTGACTCGCTGCTAAGGTCATCGCAGCTTAACTGAGTATTGAGGCTATACTCCCGATTTCTCCTGTCATTCACGAAGTCCTCCACGCCGTACGCGAACACCTTGATTGCTGTAGCTATCTCGTTCACGATGCTGGAGCTGCTCGTGTCGAAGTGCACTCCTGAAAGAGTAAAATCAGTCGGTAATAGGTACAAATCTGCCTTTTTTGTCTTTTATTTCTCTACTACGCGTCTAGCAGATCGAGAGACACGAGGCGTTTCGCCGTGTATTTTGTCTCGTACATAAATTATTCTGCAGGAGGAAATAAAATCTTGATGAAACGACGCACTCGGACCACGGAACGCAGAAGTTCGATTTACGTCGCCAGCGGCAGGTACGCCGCTGAAATCATTGCGTACGACCGACCATCAACGCTAAACGCATAAAGGGCTCCTTGTTTGCCTCCAATCATTGGGAAGGAGGGCTTATGAATAAATCATTTAACGTTTGATTACTCCGTGCGAGCATCGGGATCTGTTTGTATCTCTATTTCAGGGATAAACGGGTCGACTCATTTTTACGACAATTAAAGTAAAGTCCTATGTAAATTTGTTTTTTGATGCTGTTATTTTGATGATTTATGTAAAGCGCTTATGTGATGGCTATTTGTTGTATATTACTGTCGTTGTAACCTTTCGAATGATACATATTCAAAAGCGTAAACGAAATTGCTAATCAATTTTATTTAAGAATAAACGTTTTATTTTGTAATAATCGGTTAATTGGATAATGGAAACTGAGCTATCGTGAATTTCGATTGGCTTAGTTTTCAATCGCTTTATGTGATGAATCAATCCAATGGAATGGCTTCTCTCTTTTCATACGAACAAAATAGTGAAATTCAAAAGTATAAAAAAAAGTTGACCAATTGGAAAAATATACCAACCAATCATGCCGACGGGAAAGTGATGGCTGGGCTGCAAGTTTTCGATGACGCTTTGAGTGACGACCCAGACGTAGTTTTCGCCGGTGATTTTGAGCTCCTGCGCGGCTCTCAATATTTTGTTAGCCTCCTCCCTGGTCGAGTAAAGCAGCATTACCCGGGACTCGCTGTTGATGAGGTCGGTGAGGTCCTGAGGCTCGGTCCAGACTATCGCCTTGAGCAGTGTGAACCTAAAGCGCTCCTGCGTCTCTGAGATGCGCTCACGCACTGCCTGCACGAAGTCGTCGTGTCCGGCTATCTGGGAGGTGACCACGCTGAACTGGTGCCACTTGTACCGCTCTAGGATGCTGAGCATCGCGGCCGTTTGGTGCTCGATCGACGGCGCCAGCTGCAGGTGCAGGATGCTCTGCGACGTGCGCTACGTAAGCGCGCGGATCGTGCGGGAGGTTTTTTTGCGTTCGAGATTATTCTTGTGGTTGTTATGACACGCTTGCGTTTAAACGCATTATACTTCTTTTTTATTCGTACGAGTACACTCAGAGACTGTTCAGGCAAGCTATGCGGATTTTTGTGCGGGTCATGGGTTTTCATTTCCGTGTGAAATGATTTATTCTTCAATTTTGTGTTAAATTAAAGCGAGGATATTTGTAATCTATTTTCATGCAAATGTTCGAATAAAGAACTTTTCGTTAATAAAGTGCAATTATTTTTTACAAAAATTTTTCATGAAAATATGTACATGTTATATAAATATTATTCACACGATGTAAAGAATTATAAGAGCATGCCAATATTGTCAACTTATAAAATAATTAAACAGTCCTTTGTTAAACGTTTATTTTAAAGCTTTTAAGTTTATATTAATTACTTTAAAAACACAAAATTAAATATAAACATGCAAAAGTAATCAAATTAATTTTCATTTTATCGTAATTTTAATGAAAGCCAGCATCCTCCAAAAATATTTGATGTATGAAAAAGAAGTGGTATGAAATTTGAAATAAAGGTACTTAGATAAAAATACCTGAAATCGCATTAATCCGAAAAATGCAGGCTTGCCTTATTTTTTAAAAATCTTTACAACAATTATTGAGAATAAATGTTAATACACACATATTCTTTAAGTGCACGTACAGCTATATAATAGACGAATACATAATAACCACAGAATTAAAGCTGGTATATAATTATAATCTAATAAAGCAGCTTTTCATTTAATACGTTAGTTAATAGTGTCCACCAGAAATTAAACATTTAATTTTACCCGAGATCCAATAAACTAATCTACATCGAAATCATTTAATATTTAACAACGGAATTTCATCCTTACTTCCATCAACGTGTCAGTAAAAATTGCAATGATAAAATTAAATCAATTTCCGTGGATCTCGTATTAAAAAACTGAAACACTTAAACATTTAGTTATAAAAAAAAAATATATATAAATAAAAACGCGCTGTTAGATGGAGCGCGTTCTGGATATGACTCACTCGTTCGAGGCCAGAATTGTCAGCGTTCCACGCAATTACGGGTATGCCTAGGTAGCCCGCCAGTTGTAGGAAGTACTGAGCACTGGCCGTGCTCCTACCATACTGCTCGTAATTCATCAGATACAGTATCGCCGACACGTTGAGCGACAGGAATTCCTTGCACAGCGAGTCCAGGATGTCTGCAAATGAAAACGAACAACTTTTATGAGTAACATCCCTTCTATCACGTCGCGAATTAAAAAGTTATTACAAGTTAAACTTCGCGCGAGGTAATCACTTTCTGTACTTTCCAACAAACAAATATTATTATTTTTTTTTTAACTTTTTTCCAATCACAGATAATTTACGGTACAGGTCACAAATAAAAAAAAAGAGAAAAGATAAAACAAAGTATTTACAATTTCTATAAATAGTAAATAAAATTGAAGATCTCTACAACTTATATGCAAACAGATGATACAAAATTCACGGATACAGACGTCATAATTCGATCTCGGATTCAATAATGGACGCAAGGCTGCGGTTAATATTCATCAAACTCGTACTCGCTCAAAAACCAATTTAACCAAATCGATAAAAAAATACGAGTGACTGAAAAAAATTGAAATGTCGTGTTTGGGCGGTAAACTTGATTACTTACTCATGGGACTGGGTGTGAGCTCTTGCATAGTGACTTTGACGAAGATGTCGTAGCGCTGAAAGAGGCCGAGGTTCGGTCGTTTCGTGCTCTTTTGGAGTGCGGTCACAACTTGGCTAACTGCTCGTGTGTATTCCCGATAACCGAAGGACTTGTACGGCACCGCCAGGCCCACCTGCACAACAAAACCAACGAAAACTTCGGCTGACATCATGAAATATGGAGTTTTCAGATGAATACCAATTTGATTCTTATATTCATGATATACATCATTTATGTTTCCAATATCATGCGGATCATGTTTAGTTCTATCATAATATGAATGGCTACTTTTACTTATTTACATGCGATGTTATCAAAATGAAAATATTTCTTATAATTAATTTTTTTTTTATATTTTTTTCAAATGTATTCTTTCATCTTTGTTTCGCTTTGTTTATACATAGCATAAAAATACTCTTAAAGTAAATTTTGACAAATCTTTTATAAAATTATATACTTATAAGAAAAGCTAAATAAGCTGTATAAAAAATTTCTTGAATTCACACTTCTATTTCCAATCATTAAAAAAAAAGTTTTAAGTACACATAACTTCTTTACAAAATAAACCTTAAATATCACTATACAACAATGAATAGCTAAGCTCAGACCTGCTTGAATTATCCCATGAATTAACTGCAATTATCCTAATAAAACTTCCTTGTGCTCATCGTAAATCGGAATAATCCAGGCCACAATACAGGGATAACGCCGCGCAGGCTCGTGTCACTAATTCACTAGACCGATAAAAGCCCTCGAGGAGGTCGGAAGCGGGAGGAAGTCAAAAAAGCAGGCAGCGGTGCGACGTCGTTAATGGAAGTCCGGAATGCGGTGACGACGGAGTGGTTGTGTAAGCGCGCCCCGACAGCGACAAGCTACCTGCGGCTTGCGGCCTCGAAAGTCGAACCGAGACCCCGACCGCCTCTGCCTCAGCTTTCGAAACTTTTCGAGTGCCGACGGTATAGGCCTTGTTTACCCGCGACGTGCTACCGATGGAACAACCCCGACCGGCCCAAATCACTCCGCTGTTATATCATGTCTCTTCCTCTTTATAGCCATCTCTGTCTCTGACTCTGTCGTTGACGAG
Source organism: Sycophila texana (assembly GCA_035582955.1). Taxonomy (NCBI): domain Eukaryota; kingdom Metazoa; phylum Arthropoda; class Insecta; order Hymenoptera; family Eurytomidae; genus Sycophila; species Sycophila texana. Next base: position 15,927,400 of record JAWWEN010000020.1, on the reverse strand, counting down.
TGACGCGGATCGCCGCGGCGTAAATGGAATTGTTTGAGGTTTCCCGGTGTATCCCTTTCCGCGCGGGAGATGGAATTGATATTTTTTGGAATTTTTATCGATCAGTCTATTGTGTTTCGTTTTGAAAGGAAGGGAGGCTTCCTGATAAATTCAATCCCCGTTTTTTTTTTTTTTTAAGGTGTCCGGCTTTTTATTCATTTTACAATACGGCTCCAGGTGACGTACATTCGATTCGATTTAATTTTTATATATAATTACCTTCCTACGATACTCAACGTTCTTTCTCTTTCTTAAAATAAAATTTGCATGATTAGATAGGTGGCAATTAAAAAAAAGTTTCTCTATAAATCAATTGCCTCCAATAGATTCTTTTTTCTTTTTTTCTCAATTCACAATGAACAGTAGATAATAGATATACCTAAGCCAAAAACTAGCTAGAATAGTTTCGTCGATATTCATTTAGAGTACAAATTTTAATTCCGAAATCCAAATTGAATCCACCGTGCGCGTTTTTCTCGAACAGCGACTCTTTCGCCGGAAATGGTCGACAGCGGACCGAAATAAAGTGACACTGCAGTGCAGGCTCTCCCGTCGCAAACAAACGATTTTCCAAATATCGCGCGGGGACGATCAGTAGGTGGCACACGTTCCACGTATCCCATTGGTGTTGCAAGCCGCGAAAGACCCGCGCGAAACGCGAAGTCGAAAACACCTGCACCGAGAGAGGGAGAATAGAGTAGAGTAGAGTATCATTTATTGGGGCCTTGGGGACCCTATCTGGCTCAGGTAGGAAATGACATAGAACAAATAAAATTATAAAACATAGAATTACGAAATAATATTACAAAGTAAATAAAACGTACACATTTAAAAACTGAAGTTCACAGCCTACATTAAACAATAAGAGTTTTTAAAGCTCACTCTCACAACGATCACTCTCCAGGAGGATGGAGCGTGATCGTTGTGAGAGGGCTTAAAGGCGGTAGCTTAGAGAGAGAAGCGAGATAATTCGAAATGTAACTATCACACGAGCGTATTCCACATGGCTGGATGTCGACGCCCCTATGTATACGTAATTACGGTGCCACTTTCGATCGAATTTTAAACGACGTGTTCCCAGTCGCCGATAGTTTGACAATTCAGCGCCAACAAACCGCCGACGATGTAAAAAAAAAAAAAAAAATTGGCGACGTTGCGCTAAATCTTCATTCGGGCCGAGGACGTCGCCCTCCGGGGGGCGGCGAGGTCCCGGATCGATATATACACGTTCTATGGGGGAATTGCCATTTTCTACTTTCCATGATGGATCCGAATCCCTTGTTTGGGCGGGGTGTATTTACGACTCTTTGTCGAAGTTGGCCGGACGACAAAAGTTACACGGAGTTAATTGCGCTCGGCCGGAGGGCCGCGCGCTCGTAAATTCATTAGCGGACGCGCGAATAATTTTAATCGGACCTCTAGATGCGAATCGCTAAAACTTGCTAAATTAGCTGTTTGGTTTATTATATACTCGAGCACGAAGAAGCGAAAGCGTCGACGCGGCGGGTAAACTAAATTAAATAGGAATCGAGGAGGGCGGAGTTTGCGCGCACTATATAGGTGTCGGCTTTTTTTATCCACCTGCTGGATCTTCGCAAGTTTTTTCGTCGGGAGGCAGTGGCAGAGAGTCGACTGATAAAAGAAAAAATTAAAGCGGCACGCGCGGCAAGAAATTTAAATCACCACCAAATTTGCAGGCTATACTTTTTTCCTCCCCGGCTGAAGGAATCCCATGAATAACTGGAGCTCGGCAGTACGGGATATCACAGATGGCAATTGGAATTTCAACCTGCGCTCCTTTCTATAAATTCCGCTCGTCATCCTCTTAACGCAATAATCTCGTTGCGAATTTCGCCATTTCGCCAATATAGACATCGGGACTCGCGCAGCTGCGCGGCTTCGATTTCACGCTCACACGAATTTTCGCAATATCCGCGCAACTCGATCCCAACAGGCAGCCAACCTTTTTTTTCCTTTTAATATAACACTACCTCCCCCGACGCCTCGTAAAACCTGATACCTTTCGTCGCGACAATAAAAAATAATCCCGTGCACAATATACTACGCAAAAGTCGCGCGCGTAAAAGCACTGCTTTGACGGAGTTCCTCCTTCGTATAATCGGACACGCGTGTGATAAGCGACGGGGGAGTGTCGGAAAGCATCCGAAATCTTCGCGCGTGAGTGTCTTATCGCTCGCGGCCCCGGGCTAATTAGGATCAGCCGCGTGCGAGCTTGATATACTGGTAGGCCTTGAAATCGTGGAGAAACTCGTGCCGGGAGTTCTGTTGATCTTCTGAGACTCGGGGATTTGGGGGCGCATTTCCGTGACTGTATGTGTGCCGCGCGATGGGTGACTGCTCTTTGAAGTGTAGGGATTTAGTTGGCCGCAAGGAATTTTTATCGCATTGGGACTTTCCGACCTTAATTAGTTCCGCGAATTTCCAAGTATCTTGCTTCACTTGGAAGTGTATTTGGGATTTAATTAAATTTCGCTGACCGTAATTAGCTTTCGATTTCAAAGTTCGGCGAATTGTATATTCGTACAATATTTGTTTTTTTTTTAATTGCTCTATAATCAATTTGACTTTGATTTGACTTTGATGTTAATAAATCGAGTCTAATGATATACTGAGCAGATGATTAATTACGAGTTGACGTCAAAATTCTAATTAAAAGAAGGAACGAATATACTAGATTTCCTGGCTATCAAAAAATCAAATAAGTAGTCAATAAATACTCATGATGACTTGTGTTTATATTATGAAATACATTGCGAGTTAATACCGGAATTGATTAGTTGCATTTACAAGCGTCAATGAATCTCGCAAATTTTATTGCACACAGGGCATAAATAAATACCGGATAATTCACTTATTAATTTTTCTGCTAAACTTATGGGAAGTTTTAATTGAACGTCGGAAAATAAATGACGACTGAGATTCTTCCGAAACCCATTAACTTTTTCTCTTACTTATCGACACCCTTTATCATTTTGTTATAGCGCTTAACGCTCGCGGACACTGTACAGTTTAATATCGGCCCGTTATACCCCAGCCACGGCGGAATTTTGGCAAACAAATATACGAAGTTTAACCAAGTTTCCCTTAACCGCGTTGCAGAAACTGCAAATACACCTTGAAACGGATGACGAGACTATTAAACTGCGGCTAACTTATATTGCCGGCATGCGTCGAGCCAAATTTTACGGGCAGCTCCCGTAAATTTCAATTCCTTTCTCTTTTCATAAGCATAAAATCTTTTATCGCCCTCTCCCCACCCATCATCGATCTTCCTGATAACGCAGGTCCCGGGGAATATTTTTCTTGGCATATAAAAACTATTTTCGCTCCCTTATTTCCACGATGTTTTCTTTGCGGAAGAGAGGGGCGGGAGGCTTGTATAACCCAATTTATCTTAGCTGAAAAATCCGGCGAGTTCCGTCAGTCCCGCAAACAGTCCACTTCGTTCTGGAGCATAGACGGCGAGAGACTCCTTGGCGAGGTTCGCGTGCAGGCTCTCGGGGCTCGATTAACATCGTAATGAGAACGAACGCGAGGTGGAATTACGGTCGGGGAAAATACGCGAATTTTCCCGTTTGCGTCGGGGGTAAAGCAAATGGAACGAAGTGGAATGAGAATTCGCGGTATCCGCCTCGCTTTTTTTGTGGGAGCGTGTTACAAAGCCCGAAGTAATTCGGCAGTGTGAGCATTGAGTTTTATGTAAGGTTTTTTCTTTACACAGAGAAGCAGCACGGTATCGGTTGTTATTGCACGTATACGCAGTTATAAGTAGTGAGACCGTTGTAAAGTTTTTCAGATATTAGTGGTTGGCAAAATGATTGGTGGCTTACAAATTGCACTCGCTATATTCGGTAAAAGTTTGCGTTTCTTTTCCTGATCAATAAAATTTTTTTTTTTAATTAACGAGAAGAGAAGAATGTTATAAAATGTTTTTTTAAGGCATTTGTTTGTTTACCTACGCATTTTTAATTGAAGACGAGGAGAATGGAAAATAATATTGCGATTCTCCGTGAAATAGTATAGATGTATGTTGATACCTCACTGATTTTTTCCTATTTCGTTTGTATCTTTTTTTTTTAATTTGTATAAAATGCTTTAAAAGGAAATTGAAGTGCAAATCAGATTTAACAAAAAAGAGTTAAGCTTTAGCTTTCTGCGTCCATTTAGATTTAGAGACTATACTACTTTTCTGCGCTGTACAAAATCTTTACATTTGGAAAAAATACTAAAAATGTCGAAATTCGCCTTAAAAATGTTTTTCTTACAGAGAGCAGTATTTGTTGAATTTTTTTTTAACTTAAGAACCGTATTCTCTTTTCATCATTAAGTTCACCTTATCGTGAAACTTTTCATTGCATATAGACTCCTCGAAATTATTCTTTCTGGGTTTTTCTTAAGAGGATTGAAAAGATCCTGCAATTTATATTCTGGAGAATTAATCGTTCTAAATTAAGTACGGTGTACAATTTGTATCTTTTATGCCCCTGAAAAATTTCGCGTATATATACTCCTTGAGCAAAGAATTTCATTTAATTTGCTCGAAGCATTCTTGAAAAACTTTAGAATTTGATTACTACCTCTTATTAAAATGTTTAGATTTGTATCTATTGTACTATAATTACTAATTATAAATTGTGACCTCAATTTTTTTTAAATATCCTATAGATTTTACCTACTACTTCAGTTTTATATATAAAAGTGCAATTAGTTGAAACTTGCAATTTTAAATAAACGTTGAAAATTGAATCTACAATTGAAAATCTTCATAGTACCAATGGTCAAAGTCGCGCGCATTATCTTAGCTTCAAAATTAATTTTCACCTACTGAAAACTATTCAGTTTACAATACGCTCGTTTACAATAAGAAAATTTCGCCTAATTGTTGCCTCAATTCTTCTAAAATTTAATGTTTAATTAATATTACATTTTTTCCTAAAAAATAAAAAAAAAAAGCAAGCAAGTTAATTTCTTAAAGATTTCGATAGTGCAACTAACCTTAAGCAATTTAGTACCATTGCTGAATTCGCCACCACTTGTGGAACTCTCCGGCTGCGGCGATGCGTAGGAGAGAGGTATGCTGGTGCTGGTCATGGAAGTAGTAAGCACGGGCCTAATAATCCTCGTAGTGTTGAGAAGCTTAGGCGCTTCGCCAATTTTGATGACGGAGCTGCTGCGACCGGTGCTCGGCGCAGTTGAGGAACCGCCACTACGGCCGGATTTACCGATTTTAATGCCGCTGCCGCCACGTTGCACTTTGCCGAGGCCAAGGCCACCCATCTCCTCGCCTCCGTAACAGTTCGCCAGGAGCAGGCCCGTCAGGATGATACTGGCCCACGTCCCCATCTTCGGTGTGTCTCGTTGACGTCCTTATCTGCAGAGAGGAGTGATAATGAGAATTCAAATTGCAATCATCAAAATCGCATTATTGTTAGGTGGTTTGAAATTAAGCCGCTTTGATTTTCTAAAAATAAATTGTTTAATTAAAAAATTTAGATAAAATGTACAAATGTCTTAAAAATAAAAATACATTTTTTACACTAAAAAAAAGATACAGTTGATGTTAATTCTGCGAATTAGTTTCAATTATTTAATATTCACTGAGCTAATATTCGATGGCCTTCTTCGATGAGCTCCTTCAAAAATCCCTTCATCCTGTTCTCCAGTTCGGGATCGGCATCCATGAGTTTATTGTACGTGTCGATGCGGTTGTGGAAGTACCATTTTTCGAGCGCATCGACATCTTGCCTGTTGTCGATTACCGACGGCGGCCACCGCTGTGCCGAGTAAGCCATACCAACGATTCGACGCTCGTCGTAGTCTCTCTGAATCTCCTCGAAGGTCGGCACTAACGGATCCACGGCATCCCGCATAGTTAAAGTGTCGCACAGGACCGTGTAGTAGTATTGCAGCAGACTTGCCTCGGAAGTTTTGCGGAGCTCGGGGCTAGCGTGAACGTAGAGGAGCATGGATACATCTATCGTCGGCGAAGCGTAGCGCAGCATTTGGAAATCCACGAATATACAATGCAGTGACGATTCCTTGTTCTTGAACAGTAGATTGCTGCGCCATAAATCACCGTGGCAGATAACGTTACACCGACCTGTACGTGCATAAATTTATTTTATTTTATAAAATCCTTCGATTTTAACGTTATCATTGGTAATATATAATATAAATTGTAAATTTTACTGTTCACTTATAACATTTTTTAATTACTTAAAAGATTAAATGCAATTTTGTATTCGATTTTCAAATTACTATCTTGTATATGCAAATGCACAAACGTTGTCTTCATTTACCATAAATGTCTCTATATGTTATCAAATTAATACTAAGTCGATAAATTTAATTTAATAGCACTGTAAAAATAATTTATTAATTTAAACAATTTAAAGAAACGGATGTGTATTCTAAATAGAATTGGAAGTTATTAACCAAATACAACTGTGTTAGACCAACCTTCAACAGGCTTTACGAGTTCTCGGATCCGCAGTAAGGTCGCCGGAAGAATACTACCATCCAGACCGAATCTCTTGGCAAGAAGCTCCATAGTATCAAATCCAAGCTTGTTGGAGCGTCCGCCCTTACCGACCTCAGTGTAGACCTTCTCTTTGAATAAGTCAGGATACAATCGGTTGAACTTATCACCCACGCTGCTTTCGGCGAGCAAGGTCGAGGCGTGAAATTTCGCCAGAGTGAACAATGCGGACTTCAGTGTTGATTCGTCAAAAATGCTCTTGGCTTGCATGGCATATCCCTGCGTTCGCAAATCCTCTTGCACCAGCATGGACGACTTGGCTACATAATGCAGGGGACACCAAGCAGGTCCACTGTAAAAGTTTCTCAGAAGTGGCACAATTCGCCGGAAGAAATTTATTTCTTCTAGAAAAACGGATTCTTCGACGATGCGCTCGCGCAGCACTGGGTTCGCTGTCGGGATTTTGACGAACAGCTGCAGGGTTTGAATATCTGTTCCGCCGGGCTCCGTCGTGCGAATTGTCAGGGCATAATGATCACTCATAATACCGTGACGACTCTTCGAGAACTGCACGATCTCGTGATCGAGAACCTTTGCGTGAGGCGAAACCGCCACCATCACGATCCTCTCTAAGTCTTCTGGGCTGAGCGACATCGTATTTTGAGGTTAAACCGCCGTGCACTTGGCGTAATCGTACGGCTACTACTGACACTGCGAAAGCCTTCTGCTGCTCTTCTTTATACTTGTATTTATGTTTTGACGTGCAACAAGTCTGAAAATATCAGATGAAGATAACGATAGCTAAATACTACTATTCTTGATCGTGATAATTTATAATTGTTTATCGTTTGCTTTCATACTGCACAAAATCAATTTTAAATTATAATAATAATTATTTAAAAACATTTAAAATCACTTTAGAATATTCTCGGTCGATCTTACATGTAAAAGTATTGTATAAAAAAAAGCTTTTTTTTTTACTGTAATTTAACGCAAATCTTTAAAATTGTCAGTGAAATAACGAATATCCCTCGGACAAGTAAATAAAGAAATACGCGAAAACTTTGTTTTCTCATCGACCGTTTCAACCACAAGCATCGAGCGAAAAATCTATTTTTTAAATACGCCGAAAAAATATCATAAGCGTTTGAAACAATTTTCACTACGAAATAACGATTGAAAAGTATCGCTTTCCTATAATAAAAAAAAAGAATAAAATCCGCGCATAAAAACTAAGCTCACATAAAAGTGACAAAAATTCACTGCTTCGCCAATTTAGTTTAAAAATCCTCACCAATTTACTCTTCATATGATTTTCATAAACGGAATCCTCCACTATTACTAAATAGCGATCGATTCGATTGAGGAAAAATCATTTTTCCAATTCGATCTGGCCGTTTAATATCTACGAGTAAGCTGGTGGCTCATTTTAATACAGCAGACGCCATTCTTTTTAATTTATTTACATCGTAATCCACCGGAATGGTCTTGCAGTTCGACGTTTTCTTCTCTCATTTGTACGGTTGCGCAGCGACGACGTGAACGGTTCGATCCAGTGGTCCTCGATCGCATCGCAGCACCTCCAGTGGTGCATGCGAGTACAGTTGCAGAAATAGGTGCATCATCGATGATGAGTAACACAGCAGCACGTCGAATTTCCGTAGGATGCAGAGACGTTTTAAGTTGCACCATCGGTCAAAAGACACGGGGCTCGTTTGTAGAATGTCGGGGAATACGAGGTTGCAGTATCATGTCGGGGGTTACAAAATCGATATCAAATATGCTCCGTTGGAATCCCGTCGTACGACGGAGGAACGGAATTTCCAAAGAAACTTTTCTTGCCTTTGAGAGCATCCCGAATTTTTAACGGCTTTACAAAGGCAACCATTAGCCTGGACGGTTTGATTTTTTGTCAAATCATCGACGACCATATTTTCATGGGTGGCTGGGCGCTGGAAATTAAAAAGGATGAAGGATGACTCACCCTTCTTAGATTCAACTTACATCACAGACGTCTTTCTAGATTTTATGCACCTCCGTCCGGGCTCTGTGTCAAATTTCTCGTCGAAGAAGACCAGAGTGTGGAAGTCGAGATTCATGGAGCGTACATGTCTCCGGGTACTTGTGAATATCTTCTCTTGAAAGGAATTCGGGTAGACAATATTTAAGGGCTTGCCAAACTGTGTCTCTTAGGCTCAGCAATGACTTGTGAAAGTAGGCCAGGGTCCGCACTCCGCAGGATTGCTCCTTCACGGCTGTCTCATCGTGGTACCCGTCCCAGTGGAACTTGCGAACCCGAAGGTAGTCTAGCTTGAAAGCGATATGGATTCCATCGCTGGACGAAAGTCGGCCGCGTCATTTGAGGGTAAACTTTATCGAAGAAATAGACGTCTGTCTGCATCGTTGACTGATCCGCTAAGACTCTCTGCAGAGCCAGTGACTCGGTCGAGTCACGATCCCATTAATTTTAACTTAAATAAAATGTTCTCCTCCTTCTTCCTGTATTTACAAAGACAATATGTTATTATAATTTCTATTAAGAAAAATTCAATGATAATTACCTGTTCTTTAAACTCTACATCTCTTTAATGTCGAACTTTGGGAGGCTTATTCAAGTTTCAAAATCAACGTCGAACTGAAAATCGACGATCACGGTACGGTATTCATAAAAATGGTGATTTTTATCAACGGCGACGGGCTCCTCGCGAGTGTCGATCGTTCGAGAGGGGGTCTTTCAAGCTGGGGTTGCCTGAGAATGGTCCTCACCTCCTCGTCATTTATGAGCGACATGGCTCGCGATGTACACTTGTTGCGGTGATTGACATGAGTAGACTGCGACGACTTGCACTAGGTTGCACACATATTTATGTAGGCACAGACGTTATTATTCGCTGGCGATGACGGCACAATCTCTGAGAAGGTGATGAAAAATTTCTTCAATTTCTTCTTATCTTCATTGCTGTTCACTATTCTTTAATAAAAAATTTTTCTTTAAATTACTGAACGTTGACCATGTGCTGCTATTAAGATTTAGCACTGATAGATAAAATTTTTGCACTGCGCAGACCGAAGTGCGGATATTTAAATAAAGAATTAAAAGAATTTAATCGATCAGATATAGTATTTCAATGACTCATCACGGTATTTTCATTAAGTTTTTTGAAAGAGTCACATAGGTTCGACAATTCGTCTTCAGAGAAAAGACGCGTCAGCTCGACTTAGCCGTGCTTTAAAAGCACCGGAAATGGTTCTAGCTCGATGGCTGCCTGATCGAAATGGAGAGAGACATATTCGTTGAAGTTATAAAAACTGAGTACAAAGCAGGAAGTGCAATTAAAAAAAGCAATAAACTTCATGATAAAAAGCTTCCATCTTTGGACGTAAAAGAATGGTTCCAAAATGTTTAAAAAAACAATGAGAAAAGAAAATCAAGAAAAAAATAATTAGCAAACTTACGAAACTTTATATTAGGGGGAAAATTTTCTTCCGAAGTCAAAATCACCTCATTCGTTTTTAAATGCTGATCGTAAAGAGAACCAACCTTTGGACAGTACGTTCCAATACCTGTTTCAAAGTTTTTTATACGAAGGATAAAATATTTACCAAGTTTCAACTGGATCTAAGCAATCTCTTCACCGTCAATTTCATTAAAAAAACTTCGAAAATCCGATACAACTTCAAAAGAATACTCACTGTGGAAATAACTAAATCGCGATAAATTGCATAGATTTCTTTTTTAATTAAAAAACTGTCTAATGTCAACGCCGTTGAAAATTTGAATTTCATTTGAACCGTCGACCTATCGCCCTTTTTTGTAAATAAAAAAAAAGGGGGAAAAAACTAATTCGAACGAATCTCTGGAAAAATTTCAATCCGGTTTCCAGCTAAAATTAAAAATCCTTACACACTCGCAGTTGGTATTGAAATGAATCCGTCACAAAAGAGGCTTAAAATCCGTAACAGAGAACTCAATCCCTTATAATAAAAAATGAACCATTCGAAATTAATGAATTAATGTCGAAAGCTCTCCAAACCCCTTTAAAACCTCTCATGGCCTCTTAAAATTCGTCCCCCACCCGAGGGCCTTCATTACAATTTGCTACTCGTGATACACGGAAGTTTCTCGACACCGAATCCGTTGAATCATCGCGAGAAGAAAAAAATATATCCGGCTGTAAAAGGCCATTTCTCACTTGTACTTGTCGGGCACACAATAAAAAGCTCGGCGAGCTTTCCCCGTGCCTAAGAAGAAGTGGCGGGCGGGGGAGTGGCTCGATCCAGAATACGGCGGCGCCGGGCTTTTTATGGCCCGGCGACAAGTTTCGTACTCGCACTTACCGGTGGCTGCGCCGCGTGGAGCTGGCGCCGGTACCTCGGATGCTGCGGCTGACGTGGCCGCTCGCTCCGGCCGCTGCTCGACGACACCTCGTGAGACCGACGGCTCGCACGCTGCCCGGCCTCGCCATCCTAATGAAGAGATATGTCGCCGGACGGACTCCGCCCCGTCGTTGCTTCTTCTTCCCAGCTTACGCTACCTGCGACAGAAAGAGAAATACGGTTGTTCACGTGATGAGGATACTTTTGTGGCCGCTTGTATACGACGTGAGCGAGATTTTTTTGCAAAGATAAAAATGATACATAAAATAATAATATAAAATAAAAATAGGTATATATAAAATTATACATAATATGAAATACATCATGCTTTTCTTTTTTCCTTTCGTTTTTTGTTTTAATTCTTTTCTTTCTTATAATGCGAGCGGCACGTCGGGTTTTCTTTCCTTGTATTTTTAAAAGTGGAGGATTTTCGTGAGCTTTTTTTTAAAAAATTGTACTTGACTTCACCAATATTCAGTGCTCTCGCGTCGGTACTTTCAAAGTTTGAAGATCGCAAAGCAAATAGAACTAGACAGCTATATAAAGCAAGAGTAAACTTTTACTGCGGTGCCGGTGGGAATTTTTTTTATTAGTTTCCTCTTTTTTTGCAAATTCAATTCGATAAGGTACAAGAAGCAACTCCGCTGCTAAATTTAATTTAAAACAGTAATAGGTGTAATTTAATTGATATTTTTTTTGCAACAATCTATTGTTTAACCTGGATTTAAAAAGAGACTTTTGAGAGCGGCAAAAAGTGAACAATTAAATAACGCGAGATTCAGGGAAAATCCGATTAAATGCGATACTTTTTTTTATACTCCAGAGGGAAAGTATCACTGCGAAATCGTTAAGGATACAAGTACGCAACAAGACTATTATAACTAAGTAACAAACGCGCCACAATGTATACAAGTACGCGCATAAAAATCTTTTTCATAATCGCCGTAATATCTCTCCATTTACTTAAAAAATAATAGTAAATAAATAAAAATATAGACATCTCCGAATTAACTTTAAGCCCCTCTATCACATTTTATTGTCCTCACGGCAACAAAAGCGAAGAAAAATAACTGCGGGCAGTTTCTTTATATAATACGCAGTGAAGAAGAAAAACCACCCACGGCAGCTTAGATTTTAATTAAAAAAGCGCAGCTAGGAAGAGGCGTTCACAATTACAGCGAAATAAAAGCGGCGGCACACATTATATATCCAGCCGCCAGTATAGCCATCCTCAAAACCAATGTATGTATACGCGCAGCTATAAGCCATATCGGCTATCGGATTCCCGGGAGGGACGATCGAACTACAGCGTCGCCGGACCTATAAGGACAATTGGATTTCGGTCCAAAAGCCCCGTCGCTCGGCTCTTCCCTTTGGTTATACATTACTTTGTCAGCTGAGTCGAGTCGACGGCGCGCGAATGAAAAATCTGCGAGCGACGCGATCGGAGTATTTTTATATGAAGTACGCTCGCGCGGGCTGACGCGACGTCGTGTGTTCATTTTTGCCGTGGCTCTTTTTATCCGACGCGACAGATGTCCGAGGAGAGCCCGCGAGCTTTCGATTTTCCGCCGAGCCTTTTTCTCCCGCGCACCCGGCGAATACCATTTCATTATAACTTTTCGACTGTGGATAAACTCGCCGTCTTTCGCGTCTCCCACCCTTTCTGTATCTCCCTCTTGTTTTTCTCGCTGTTTAATTGAGCTTTTTTTTCACGCGAGAGACGGTGCTCGAAACGAAGCGTGGCGCAATAAATTTTATGTTTCCTTTAAAAAAAAGAGAGAGTGAGAGAGAGAGAGAGAAGAAAACTGCGAGCTGGACGTCTCCAAAGTAATTAACAGTTGCGTCTCAGAGCAAACAAGGACTGCAACGCGATAAAAAAGAGACTAATAACGTCAACGGGAAATAAATTGTTAGAAGGGTATTATAACAGTGTCGGGGCAACCCTCCACCTTCCCGTGAAATTTTTCACGCAATAAATAAGTAATGCAAGCGACCAGCGCGTTCGTCGTCACGAAAGGTCACCGCCTTCATTACGATTTCCCATTATGCGCTTTTATCTCTGCCGCTGAAGTTTCCGCTCCTTTCCGAATGGAATCTCCCTTGTACCGGCGATTATAATATACAAATCACGATCATTTTCGGGGACTAAATGCATACATAATAAAACGGCGATGGGTAATTAATAGCCGATCGTTGGAGTGCACGCGCGTTTCGCCCCTCAATGCCGCGCGCTGTAAAATTCACGCCATCAATCACCCTCCGTCGGAGTCGCGTTAAAAACTGATGAAAGTATAAATCCCCATTTTTTACTCGCCGGATAAATCTGCCGGCGAGAAAAAATAAAACAGCGGAAATTTGGCGCAGCGTGAAATAAATTAATCGTTGTTGTTGGGGCATATGCTTCTTCGGACGGGCGGGCATGGAAGCGACAAGAGAAGTAATTGCGGATTAACATCCGGACGAGGATCTGCGGAGCTAGTAAATTAGGTCGAAGAGCGAGAGCCGATATTAATGAAAACGTCTTCGGGAAGAGTGAGCACACCAAGAGAGAAACTAAATATTATACGCGGAGCCAGGAAATAAAAAAGATTATTGTTCAGCGAGGAGGAATGACGTTTGTCGTTCGCCGGTGACTCGCTAAAAGTGGAGATACGAGCACCGCTGCAGAAACCGGGGAATGAAGGACTCCGCGCGCAAAAGAGCGAATGGTTTGGAAACAAAGAGAGCCGAGAATCGCGGAAGACGGGGAGCGTATAAGTTTAAATGCAGCCGAGTGGCACGAGAATTCGAGGGGATTAAAGTCGCGGGGTCGAGGCGAAAGTTCGAGTGGACCCGGAGTCGCAGCAGCACGCGAGTCGAAGAATCAAGTCGACTTCGAGGATATCACTGAAGAAGCAGATGGAAGGAGGGATGCGGGGGTCGAAGGACGAGCCGGAGATGGGAGCGTGCGACGAAAGGCTTGAAAAATTAATGGTTCCGAAACGCGAGCGAGTGGGCGAGTGAATGGGGCCGGCGCACGAGGAAGGGAAATTGCAGATAATGCGCCGGGGGAAATGGAGGCTTCGCGTATACATAATGCAAGTGGCGCGCGAGCGATGTTGGCCCAAAAAGTGCCAGAGGCAACAAAAAAAAAAAAAAAGAAAAAAAAAATTGTCAAATGGTAGATAAATTGTTCGGTTGATGAATCGATGATGGGAATCTCACAAGTTGCCACTGTAACTGTTGACGATTTAATTTGTATAGTTGTTCTGAGCGCAAGATATAAATTGAGTTAGAGGAAGTCGATGCAACTGTTAACTGCAGTACAAATTCAGAAGTTTAAAAAAGCGTTTACAAATATTCAGACTTAAAAAAAAATCAGTGGAAATGACCAGGCCTACGTACAGGTATTTATACCTCTGTAGGAATTACTACTGTAAATCTACTGTTGTAATTAATACTGGTAATAAATAAATAAATGAGATACAATTTTAAAAGCTTAACAAAACGTTATTAAATTAACGCAAAAAAATGGAAGCATCAAAAGAAAGGAGTGTTTTTCTTTGTACGAATAAATTCCTAACCGACAGGAGCGACCGCGCTTTTAGTGCAGTACATGTAAACACGCATTTGAATTTCAATATATATTGCATTGAAAGTTTACTTTTGCCAATGCTAATGATGCAAAGATAAATCAGGACTAAAAAGTTTCGAGAAACAAAAAAGAAACGTAAAATACAATCGCAACAGATTAAGCTGAAAATGCTTCATAAATTTTAATATTTAAATATAATAAATCACTTAAATTATATGTAAATTTTATGTAAATCGCTTTGTCGTGAATTTCACGTGAACTCCGAACAAAATGTACGTCAAACAAACCTTTGTACCGCGTAAACAACGTGATCGAACAACATTTCTGAAGTGACATAAACGCCCGCATTACCAATCGAACCGAACAATTTCAAACGTTGTAGATCGAAACTTTTAATAGTTCGCCGTATCTATCGTCAATCGAATAGCGTAATAACACAGTTCGTATACCGACAGTGTACACCAAATATGGAATTCCAATCGTGAAATTCATTTTCTCCCGAATCTTTCACTTCCCCGCAACCTAACAAGTTTCATAATCGATCGTCCGCGGGCTTGCACGTCGTCTTGTGCCCCCTTGCCTCCCGTCCGCACGCCCAGCGTAAAACTCGAATTTAATTAGATTTTTAATCCGCGCCGGAAACACGTACGCTCAAAATTTATGCGCCCGCTCTTTGGTCGCTCTCGTGTTAAACAGCAGCTCGTAAAGCTAATAAATGTATCGCCGGGGGTGTTATGAAGGTCGTTTCGTCGCGGCTGCTGCACTTGTTACGCCACACGAGACGGAGACCGCAAAAATCGGGCGTCGCCGCCGACCTTACCCACTTTATTCACGGAGATTCACGGAGATAAGCCGTACGTCCCGTGCGAATGTCGAGGAGAAAAGCGGAAAATTCTGTTTACCCCGACGTCGGACGTGAATCCCTCGACCGCTCGACCACAATCGCATACGCAAGATTTTTGTCCGTATCGTCGGGCTGTCTCCGCCGCGACTATACTTACGATCGCCGCCGTAAGGAGCTTTCCTCGGCTTGACGCGCGTGCCATTGAAAATACTTTAAGTGCAAATATAAACACCAAATAACTGAGCAAACGCTGCGTTTTTTTTGTAGAATGCAATTTTGCTGATCTTCTAATATTTATCTTAGGAAAAGTAGAATGAAGAAGTGCTATTCTTGCTGAGATGGAGATAAAGGCGAAGTGTGTTCTACGTTAAATGCGAAGGCATTCCTAATATAAAATATGTCTGCCGCGTAAAATCTGCCAGATGAATAGTGGACCTGAAATAGAAAGCGACCGCACGGTTGTAAAAAATGGCTTTGGTACTTGAATGCAACGCTGGATTCCGATTGAATAGGACAGAGTTTTTGGACTAAAACTCTGCGGTTAAAGACAAAAGTGCATAAATCACTTTTTACTGTTAGTAACTCATGAAAATTTTGCTGGAATATTGATACAGTTCAAAAGTTATGGAAATTTAAATTAATAATTATTTTATTTTAAAAGAATATTAAATTTAATTCAAAATCTGATATAGAGCAAATAATTGGTTTGTTACTTAATAAGTGGTAATGATAATTATGTATCCAATTAATTACATACGCGCACAACGTTATTTGTTGCTAATTAGCTTATAAAAAATACGTGAAAAATGAAATTTTTTAAAAACGTATACGAAAATTAGTTTCTCTGATAAATACAATAAAAAACTATTTTTTTACACACTGCGCATAAAGTACGAAGTTTATGCGCTGTGTGAAAAAAAAAATATCGCATACACCAATGGAATAAATAAAGAATCCCTCGGATCGCATGTTTGTCAATTTCATGCGATCCGAGACATTCTTTATTTTTATTCTCTTGGTGCATAATATGCTATTATTCCATACAGACACTAATTTTGCAAACGTTCAAAAAGACCCATTGTCTTATAGCATGCTTATATTTTGCATTGAAACTTTTATTAAAAAAGTCGCAGCAGAAATATTTTTACTCCGTAGGTGAGAGAGCGAGAAAAGTTTTTATGAAACTAAGAACGTGATACGCTTGCTTTCAGCGCTCGCTGTGAAATAAACACGCGAAAAAAAGTACCTTGTGTAATATACTTACTCGCCGGTGGTATTAAATTAAAATGGCGCTATTGAAAGAAATTTGCGTAAGTGCCGACGCCTAGTCGAATCTTCAAGTGTTCCTAATAGTACCAAGTGCGTTTTTTCTGTTTTCCTAATTTCATTATTTCGGCGCCTTCAACGTTTTATACAATGTGCAGAGGTTTATAGCTGTAAAAAGGGTTGAAAAGAATTTAGTTTGATTAAATTTAGCCGATACGCGAGAAAAAAGTTTTTTCCGGAATTTCTCATTCTCGGAAGCGCGCCGAACTTCGAATTCTTAGAAACCTCGTGAGTTCTCATACTTAACGGTAACGCTTAGAAACGCGTAACTCGCGCAAATTTTATTACAATAAAACTACACAAAAAAGACACAATTATAAAACACATTTTTCGTGAAAATTAACTACTTACTATCGTTACCTTTTACTCGTCCACTCGGAATGATCTAGAAACATGGTTACGCCAAAATATAACCATTAAAATCCTCGACGTAATCCCTTTTAACAGATGCACATTACTCGAGAGTGCAAATAACCATCGGGACTATAAGCCGTAAATACCGCTCTCCGCTGTAGACCTTCGTACTCGAAATGACGATTCGTCGCGGCGCCCGTACGTAATACGCCTCCCTCCGACGAATAAAATAAACAACAAGCACACGCGGCCGTTTCCCTTTTTTCCCGGCAGCCACTCGCGTTAATTCCGATCCGAGGGGGATGAAAGCAGACGCGACTGCCGCCCGGCGCCAAGAGACGCCCGTAGAATCCGCCACCCGAAAACAAATTTTCCGTTGACTTACACGCACGCACGTATCATACATACACATTCCCGGAATTCCCCTCGGCGGGCTCGGCCGCCGCACACGTACCGTGTGGCAACTCCGCCCGTATAGTCGCGAAAAGCGTCGCCACGCACACAGCCAAGCGGCACACAAAGGAATCCTTCGGCGACGACTTGCAAAATAAAAAAAAAAATGACAACGGGTAACCCAAAAAAAGAAAAATACTCACGAACCATGAAGTAAAGCGTCGCACTCGCATGGCTGCGGTGCACTGCCCGTCCCGCGCTGCACGTAAGTAAAGCCCGAGGATGACTTATACTCCCCGTCGTGAAGAAGAAGAGGCGTGGATGAGCTGCAGCGACGCAGGAGAGCTGCTCCGTCCTCGCGCGGGGTGCACGGCCAGACTGACTGCTGGCGGAGGACTCGCCGGGCGGGAGGAAGGGTTGAGAGTGCGAGAGAGAGGGCGAGCCTCGGCGGCGGCGCGCATCTCCTTGACCGCGCCCCCTGGACCAGCGCGCACGCGTTTTTCTCGCGCTGTCTCCGTCTCCTTCCCTCGCTCCCCCGCGAGTGGAGGAGGGCCGGCGACACTGTGCGCCCGGCTTTCCTTGCGCGTGCAGGGTAAGTATAACGACGCGGCTAGAAGCCGGGAAGCCTCGAGAGGTGTTTTTTGATGTCTGCTAATGGAAGCTCCGAGAGGAATATCGGTGGCCGCGCCCTTTCCCCGCTACGCGTGAAAGAGGAGCGCTGCCCGGCGTTGTCTTTTCCGAGGGGCTGCGGAGCAGCTGCTAATGACGGACACGCGGCGGAGAGCTTTCGGAAGCTCCGATTAAACGGGCTTTCAGTATTGAGCGTTAATTTGCATTTTAATTGTATTTTTTTTTTTAATTATCGCACTGTTTGTCCCTAAAACGTGGAATTTCTCGTTAAATGATAATTATAATTAATTTAGTCGTTGCTCGGAAAAGTTTGCGAAAAATTGATCGATTAATGTAGTATTGTAATACGATAAAAGAAAAGCGATTAATCGTCCGAGTAATTATCTTGATTGCATAATTAGTTCTGAGAAAATTTTCCGATGTAATGGATATATTGAAATATTATATTGGATCGAATTCAAATAAGTTGGATATCGATTAATTATAAAGGCGGCTTAAAAGGAGATTTTGCGATCGATCTTTCGTTGTAATAAATTGCAGGCTGGTTCATGGAGTGCGTAACATAAGGCGACAGCTTAATTTTAAAACAAGATTAAGCGGCGAAAATGTTTGTCAAAATTTGAAGGGGAATTTTCTGGATTCGAATTTATTAGTACCTATCCAAGATAAAAAATGTCTGTGCGTGCCGACGTAAGAGCTCACCATCCGTCAAGGTAAATTGCTAAAGGGTGACCGTCCCGAGACAAAATATTTCTTCGAAAAAACAAACATTTTTCCCCGTCCTGAGGGAGGTTGAAGGAAATTTGCTGTAACATGGTGAATTCCTTATCGTTTCGGCAAAGTTATTTTTCAATTTGAATGTAAAAAAAGTGGGGAAAAATAGAAACGTGATTCTCTCGAAATGAGATTTATAAATTATCTCATTTGATAAACGCGCTACATAAGTCTAATGCATTATTTGTTACAAGCGTAAAATTATACAATTTTAATTAAAAGGGTAAGGTATGTACATTGAAAAATAATTTCGATATTGCTGATTAATTAATTTTAAGTAGTAATTAATTCATCGAAACTATACTGTTTACTAAAAATGTAATAAGTATAAATAATAAAGGTCATATAGTTACAATAATTTTAAAACGGTAAAATAGAGCGTTTGAAATAAAAAAGTAACTGTACTAAAAAATTTTCAAGCTGGTCTTACCGTACTCGACTCATACTACTTAAACTTACGTAAACGCAAACTCTGGGCATGCATATCGTACATGCATAATCCTAAAAAAAAACGGGTGTAAAGAAAGTAGCTTGAAAAAAGTAGCTCTTGCGATTTCGAGGTATTTTACGAACTAACTTGATTCTTATATCACCGGTTTGTAAAATAAATAAAACTAATTACAAAAAAAGTAATTTGTTACATTCGTTAAATGAAAATTAAATCGGTCCTTCCAAAACTAATATTTCATATCAATTACTTTTTATTAATAAAAAAAAACGATATACAAATTTGAATTGTTTATAATCAGGCGTTCAAACAAAGCAAAGACATTTTTCAATTGAAAGTAGTTTTTAATAAATAGTTTATAAATCAATGAGAAAGAATCCAATATTATTTTACATGATAAGCGTCTGCTGGTAAAGTAGCACTTCCACGATCATAAATAAGTAAAAGTATACTTCTGCTGCTTTAGCATTTTTTTTTCTTGTTTGCACTTTCGGTATTGTGTCAATTTTATCTGCTGAAGAGCCTGTAGGAAGTGTTTCTTAACGAACTTTAAATATACTTTCTACTTGAAAATTTTCAAAACACGTCTTTCATTCGTCTCTGCAGAGATAGTAAGAATGCAATTTTAGTTTAATAGTTATTTAGTATAAAGTTACATTTTTCTGCGTACAGAATTTCTATCAAAAATAAGAAAGATTGTTAAAAGAGAAGCAACAACGCAGTTACTGTACAATGCAAATGGCTAATTAAAAAGAGATTTTCGCTGTATATCTAACAATTACGTAAATTATTACAATTTTTGTTACACTTTTTTGTAGGAATGATTTTATGTGATTGGATCTTTAGAAAAATCTTTAATGAAATGGCGATAATGATATGTGAATTAATAAAGAACAACCAGTTGTAAGGATTTTGATTTAATTCTGAAAAAATTAACGAAAAAGATGACATGTCTCTTTCTTTAACAATTGAAACGCGTGATCTAAACTTTATAAACATGCTCTTATTTATGCGCAAGATCTTCGCTTCACTTTACTACAATTGATATTTATAATATATTATATAAATTTTACATTTTTCCTATATCTTAGTAAAAAATTACGTTTTCCTACAACTCTGGCGTCGTAAAATAAATAATTCGATATCTCTTGTATGAAACTTCGCAATACCAATTCAAGAATGAAAAGGACAGGTACTGTGAATTGAACAAAATGCCAAATTCTGTGAAAAGAGAAATCATTGTTGCATAAATGCTTTATCAAGATATGATTGGAATGTTCTACCATTGTTTCAACTTTTTTTACATAAAATGTTCTTTTTCACATTGGAATTTGACTGATAAATATTTAATTTACGTATTGACAAACAGTTACAATTTATAAACAAAAATCCATCATGTTTGTCAAATGTAAGAAATAATTTATTCTCTCTCCTTCTCTCTGAATCTTAGAACTATTTAAGAATAAAAGATAGTTTTTCGTGATTAAAATCAAAGACTATGAATTCGAATTTCGAGAAATGCTTTGTACTCCACGTTGATTCCAATATGCTTCTAAATCAAATGGTTCAAAATCTGAAAAAGTAGAAAGATTGAACAACATGACAATGTCAAATTTGTCATATGTACATTTATTGTGGATCATCCAAACTTGACTTTAATTTTTTATATGGGTTTTCAGTACAAATGGGGCGAGGATCCACACTCATAGTTTGTTTAAAATCTGTAATACAAAAAAGTTTTGTTTTTGAAATTTTTATAAAAAAATTCAAAAGTTTTCATCTATTTATGAATTAAAAGTACATTAAACATGTACAAGATATTAATAAAATCTGAAAATTAAACAACTGCTCCAAAATCAAGTTTGAATCAATTGGGATAACAATTTATCCTGTAGTATAAGAAATTAATTAATTACCTTTTAATTGTGGATTAGGTTCGTGTTCTTGATAATAGGTTACTAAAGCAGAGTTTCTGTAGTTTGAGGAATTTCCGTGCTGTTGATTGTGATAACTATCTAATTCCTTTGATACGGAGTTCCAAGCTGGAAATAAAATAAAAATATTGATAAAAGTGTCTCTTTAAAAGATAATTCTTTCAATGAAAAAAAGCAACTCACACTCATATATATATTTGATTAAATCAAAATGCTGCGAATTAGCATCATTTGGATGGTGTCTCTGGGGAAGAGACGCAGGCCTCTTCCCATTCATGGTGGTCATTTGTGGTCTGCTACTGAAAAACAATGCAAATAGATCAATGTTTACATTCCCACTATCAACATCAACATTTTAATCGTCGCTCCAATAACAAACACGATAAAGAAAACAAATCCTTCTGCACGTCTCCTTTGTCTCCGCGACGAGGAAAAACAAAAGGCAGTGCTACCTATGTTATCGGTCACAGGTGCAAGTGTCGAACGCGTGTGTACCCTCGCACGTATACCTAAAGGAGACGCCAGCGATTGGAGACTGTCAACCTCGCAAAATGTCGGTCCGCGACGCTCCTGTTTACACTTTCCTCAGTCCCCCGACTGCACCGCAGGTGTCCGAGCCTCGCGATGCACACACTTCCGAAACGTCAAAGAGCTCACGTGGTGTCCCCTTATACACGGGGCACAATGTTCCACGCGTAAATAAGCACTCCAGCGACTGCTCCGAAAACAAAACACGCGCTTCCGGATACACCTCTTGTTTGTTTCCTCCTTCCGCCCGGCCACTTGTCGAATCTCGCACGTTTCCTCACCTCATTTTATTATCCACGCAGCTCCTGGACGCGATGCGAGCACACGCCGTCGGCGTCAGCTGAGAGCGCACACCTTCCGTGCCCTTTTCCTCCGGCGGCTCGCAGACGGGAGCCTCGTGCAAGCGACTGCCAGCGTCGCTCACTCGCGACGATAAACAAAAACCGTAGCGTGCAGAGGTGCGTATGCGTCCCGCCTGCAGCGAGAGTACGCACGTATAAGCGGAAGGGTCCTGGAGAGAGACTCGGCCGCCTCTGTCACATCAGCATTGACGCGAACGAGCAGCAGCAGCGTCCCTCGCTTCACCGCCGCCGTTGATACCTTGTGCTCTTCTCTCTCTCTCTCTCTCTTGCTCTCTGTGTACATGCGCTAGATATATATAGGTACACGTCACAGCGCGCTTGCGCCCAGTGCAGTCGGCCTCCTTTATTCGCTTGTCAGAGGTGCCAGCAACCAGAAACGAACGCTGCTCCGTATGCACCGGTCTACGTGCACTCCAGTCCGTGCGACGTGATACTGTGATGTTTGTTTCGGAGTCGCAAAGGGGTCGTTTGTCTCACTCTGGAGCGCGCGGCTCGCCCGAGCCTCCCATTGGCCGCAAGCAGCGCGTCCGTTTCTCGCATCGTGAGCCGATCAGAGGCCTTTTCGAATATCACGTAGTCCTTGTATGTACGAATTCCGAGGTCAATGAGACGAGCTATACCCCCTCGCTCGTCAAAAATCTGTCCTCTGTGTTTACCTGTAGGATTTAAAGTTCTTTCAGCAGCTTAATTGAAGCCTGTAAACAATTAAATATATTATATTTAGAACATTTTCCTTTCTCTCGATAATTTATTCATTTTTTTTTATATTTAAAAGGATAAATGTATCGGCGATGAAGCTGAGATTCGGCAGTTATTATACGCCTTCCGGTTTTGACTGATTTCAATTCTGCACACGTTATCGTAGCGCGAAGGCGTGAAGTGAAAGTATATATATACGTGCGAATAGCAACGGCTGCGTGCTAAAAGCGTTGCGCGTGGCTTTTTAGATCCTCTTACACTTCGCGTCGACTCCAAAATCTCGCAAATCCAAATTCTGTTCCCGATGAGAAAAACAATAATAAAGCGACTGGAATTACACTTGTTGTAAATCTTGCACACTGTAAAAATGGTACTTCGGACAGTAAGTTCGCGTTTCTTACTCGAAAAAATGAAGAAAACAAAGCGGAGCACCGCAATAAAAGCGTAAAAAGGGTGAATAGCGTCGTAGCGGGAAGCCGCGAAAGCGCCCGACCAATGGGAGGCGAGGTAGATGCCGCCAGTGTACTTCCGGCGTCGGGGTCGGCTTCCGCTCCTGGGGGAGGGGACACGAATAGAGCGAGAGAGAAGGCGCGTCGCCGGTGGGCGATACCCAGGCCATCGAGTCGCAAGCGGCGTTTGCCTCTTCCTCTTTTACCCATCGTGCGGGGAGCACACGCAGTTGTGTAGACGTCCGAGGAGCTGCCGACAAATCGCGTGCGCGGCGTTTCCAGCCGCCATTACGCCCGGTTTCTCTTTGCATTCTGTCTGATCCATCGCCTCCACCATGACGGATAATCGTAAGTTTTCTTGCTCCAATGTAGACCTTGATTCGCGTGAGAAAAAACAAGTGTGATCCGTCGATTCGCACCCGCATGCGTCGCGCGCCATGTAAGACGCCAAGCTACGACACCAGCAACACAAGTGATGCGACTTGAGCGAAAATCGATGCCGGAAATAAAGTTGAATTAATCGAAGTAGTCGCGTAGAGGGGCTTGTTTTATAGAGGAGGTTTCGCGATTTTTTCTTCATAATGGATACGAGGCCGTTGGTCGATGAGGGGGGGAGGGATGTTTATTTGCGATTTCTGAAAAAGGAAAGGCGTGTCTCACATTTTTCACTTTTTAGAGTATGCAAATTACCAGCAACAAAGCTACAACCAGTATAGCCAGCCACCTCCATCGGCTGGAACTGTAGACACTAGCTACCCTCCACCGAGTACAGGAGGAGGAAGTACGCAGTACAATCAGTACAGTCAGCCTCCCCCGAACTACCAAAACTATCAGAGCTACCAAGACACCGAAGGTAGCCAGGACTATAGTCAATCCCAAAGCCAAAGTGGCTACAACCAAAGCAGTTATGGTGGTGGTTCTGGAGGTTCCAACGGCAGTAGCAACAACTACAGCAGTAATTACGGAAGCGGAAATACAGGAGGTAGTGGAGGAGGTGGATATAACCGAAGTAGCTCAGGAGGAGGATATAGTAGTGGTAAGGATAAATTTCTTTTTTAAACTATTTGAATGTTGATAGATTTAGAAGATCTAGTAGATTTAGAACGTGTAAAGTTGAATTGAGAATTAAATTTAATTTAATAATCAAAAATTTAGGAGGAGGAAGTGGTGGTGGTGGTGGCAGTGGCCGATATGGTGGTGGAGATGATCGAAGGGGATACGGTGATCGTTCGGGTGGCAGTTACAAGTAAGTTTCAATTTTAAGTTTTATTAAACTATATACAAAAGAGATAACCAAATGAGAATTACATTAAGACGCACATGGACAGTGAATTTTTGTCCAAAAGGAAACGTGGGATGGTTCTTAAGTAAGAAAAAGGTAACTCAAATTATAAAGTATCTGAAACAAAGGATATTTATATCAAATATGGGTGAATGAACATATACCTTATGCAATCGTTTAATGCCCTCTTGGGGGTTTAATATTTGAAGTGTGTCTACAGGTTTAACACACATATACACAGAAATATACAGGTAAAATTATAGACAGGTTGTATATGACAATTTGACAATTTATTAAAAAAAAAAGGTTAAACATATGTCTCTGTGTATCAATGCTGTATATTTTTAAGAAAAATTGTGTATTCCATAAGAATTGCATGTCCCATTACTCACATCAATTTGTTTTAAATGATGAACATACCAGAAATTTAAGTGGACAAACATCAACATTTCAACAAATATTTTTAACATATTTTTGGCTTGACAATTTTGTATTTCTAAAAATATTTTTATTTTGCTTTGATATTTTTTGTCTATTTTATGACTGTAGTTAAAATTTTCTCTAATTTTTCTTGATTATCTTTTTAATCTTTTTTTTTCTCCATATCATTAAAGTGTGAATGAGAGAATGTTTGCCAAATATCATGAGAAGTGAAAGCAGAAAACAGTGTAAAAAAAGTAGACAATATTTAATTTTTAATAACAATTTGTGTAAAGTAACATTTATTTTATTTAAGTATCGCATGTTTGAGACCTTTAAGGACTGTGACGAGACAAGTAAATTTTAAATTCAAACTTCTAGACTTTGTAATATGGTATTAAAGACTTTAGACAGTAGGAACATCAAGAAGAATATGAAGGGGTGGCGAACCAGCATATGAGTAGCCACACATCGATTGAATTCAGTCTGTCCATGAATCGACTCAATTGGTATATCTGCTTCTGTGTTTTAGCAGTGGCGGTGGCCGTGGTGGTTATAACAAAGGTAAATGCACCAGACTCTCTGTACAAGTCTGGTGCTATTCATGCATTCACTCTAATATTTATGACTTAATAAAATACCCGGTTGCTCTGATTATATGAAAGGGCTGGCACAAAACAAGTGTATCTATAATCCCTAAGGATTTCCCTCTCAGAAGTATTCATTTAGTTCCACTGAATAGTATTGGCATAGATAAGATTATATTTTAATCACCAATTGCTTTTTCCAATTAATGGAAAATTTGTGTATATAAACAAATTACAAACAACTTTGAGTTAACCTACTTATTTTTGTGCAATTTTTTTTTAACTTAAATAGAATTTAAATCCTTTTTTTAATATTTTAAGCACAACAAAAATAATAATAAAGAGTTTTTAATTGTCACTTCTTATTTTTATAAAAAATAGTTATTCTGCATATTAAGGTTGGGTGTAGGCTGATTTATAATAAGACCAGTTTATATTTATGAGTTTAATAAAATACCTTCATAATTCCTACAATAACACCTAATTAAAATGGAATGAAAGGTAAAAAAAGAGGTTTCTCAAACTTACGAGTGCAGTAAAAGGCAGCTGGTGGAAAATATAAGAAAAAATCTGTCTGTAAAAAAGTAAAATGGTAATTGCGTGCAAACATCAATATGAAGTATAGCCAAGGAAACTCTGCAGCCCTTTTGTATGTGAAGCTGCTATCTGAAGTATAATAAATCGTCATTCACACTGGGCTTTTCTCATTGCAACAGCGAGAGTCTGGCCAACGGGTTTTAGTTGAAGCATCTGTGTTATGTAAAGGTTTTTGAAAATGTTAGGATCTGAAGATGAAAATTAAGTTTAAGATTTAAAGTATGAAAACTTACCTCGGTGAATTTGATTGTTGGTTTGGTTTATTGTTTTATGAAAATTCCTTATTTTAGGTAGTTCTTTGAAGATATATTAGTAAAATTATGGTATATACAATTAAAAAAGTAACAATAAGTAAAAAAAAAAGAAAAAAAGTAAAGGGGCAGGAAATGGAAATTGAATGATAAATTTATGTTACACTATACTACTGAGAATATTATTAAAAAACAAAATCAGTATAAAATAATTTTAAGTTAAATTGCATTTTTAATGTAATTTAACTTAACTTACAATTTTCAAAGAAGCAATTGAAAAAATAATGTTATTGACTAGTAATCTCTTGCAAAGTTTCATGGAATTACAATATTCTTATAATAGCTTTTACATTAAGAATTTGTCAAAAAGCTTTAATAAAATTTTGGAAAATTAGTATAGTATCTGGAATAGAATGTAGGAAATTTTGATCTTTGAATTTGTAAATTGAACTATTCTTAATTATTTAAAAAATTACAGGAGGATACAGTGACCGCAACAATGATGGAATGGTTACCCAAGAAGACACTATCTTCATCTCAGGAATGGATTCTGCCGTTACTGAAGAAGAAATTTGCCAGCACTTTGGCGCTATTGGTCTCATAAAGGTGAAGAATCCTAATTTTTTATTTCTTTCATTTTCTTTCAAAACACGAGTAATAATTATTTTCTTTCAAAATAACAGAATGACAAGCGCACTGGCAAACCCAAGATTTGGATGTACAAGGACAAGAGCACCGGCAAGAACAAGGGCGAGGCAACAGTGACATACGATGACCAAAACGCCGCTCGTTCTGCCATCGATTGGTTCGACTCCAAGGAGTTCAAGGGCCGCACGATCAAGGTCCAGATAGCGCAGCATAAGAGCAGCTGGCAAGGCAGCCGTGGAGGAGGTGGCGGAGGCCGAGGAGGAGGTGGCGGTGGCCGAGGAGGTGGTGGTCGTGGCGGTGGTGGTGGAGGCGGTTACGGAGGTGGCGGACGTGACCGAGGCGACCGAGGAGACCGTGGAGACCGTGGAGACCGCGGAGACAGGGAAGAAAGAGACCACCGAGGAGGACGCGAGGGTGGTGGTGGTGGCGGCGGCGGCGGCTCCCGTGGTGGAGACTGGCGGTAAATTTTATTCTTGAAAAATATATGCATTTTGCAAAAATTTATACAAAAGGATTGATTAATATTTATATAACTTCTTCTTTATAATTAAAGGTGTCCGAACCCAAGCTGCGGCAACACTAACTTTGCTTGGCGTGATCAATGCAATCTATGCAAGAGTTCTAAACCCGAAGGTATGGGTGGCGGTGGAGGCGGCAGCGGTGGTGGTCGCGGCGGTGGCGGCCGAGGCGGTGGTGGCCGAGGCGGTGGTGGATACAGAGGTGATCGAGGAGGTGGCCGAGGAGGAGATAGAGGAAGCAGAGGAGGAGGCTTCCGCGGAGACAGGGGTGGTGGTGGCCGCGGCGGTGGCGGCCGAGGTGGACCTATGCGAGGAGGCGGAGGGTTAGTATTAGTGACTTATATTAATCCTTAAATATTTCAATGATTTATTTCGTTTGTAAATAAATTAATTAAAATTTTGTTTTTTTGTTGTAGTAGAGGAGACCGAGATCGTGACCGTCAACGGCCATATTAAATTTCCTTGTTGCAAAGATAATGAGTATTGCCGACGTGCATACAAATAAGCAACGAGCATGTACATTTCTCCAGATTTCTTAAAGTACACAACAGTTTTTGACGCGTCGTATTTCATGTTCTCATTTTTTACACATTTCCATTGTACGCAAGAACGGCTGTTCTTCGAGTTGATAAGTGCGAATAGGCACTTCACAATACACGACTTGTGTCCTGATTATAATGAAAATAATGAAAGGAAGAATTGTACTTTCTTCGTCAAGAGATATGTATTGAAGTTTACTAAAGACTGTGCTGCTTCTACATAACCACCTCAATGATTTAAGTTGTTCTCTTGACATTTGATTAAAAAAACTAGGTTTTAATAAAAAACAGTCCTTAGAGTTAAGAATTATACGGTTTTATTTTTATTAAAGACAAAACCTTGATCCTCAATTTCCCTTATAAATATTACAACTTTTATTTGTAAATTATTAAATATAATAATTGGTTCTAATTTGGTAACCAATTATGTACAAATTACATCTAAATTCATCTTAATTTTATTTTAAATTATGCTAAAATTTTACTTATATTTACAAAAATTACTCAAATTATTTTTGCTTACATAGCATTTGGGAATTAAAGTTATTCACAAAGTTGTATGCAATTCAATTTAAGCGATTTTCAAAAGAAAAAAATAGTAAATAAATTGAATTCAACTATTTATTTACAATGATTACATTTATACGATTTAAATGAAAAATGACATTCTCAGAAGGCGATATACAAAAATAATATCACTTTCCATATAAAAAATACAAAAAAAAAGACAATTGCTGAGTATACCTGTAAAAAATAAACAGGACAGTTTTTGTAAAAATAACTTCAAATAAAAACTGAAATGTTTGTTTGCATGAAGCTATTCAAAAGCCATATTTGATAGAGAGGAAGACTCTTCGCACATAACAATTGAACAAAAATGGTCTGTTAAAGATCACGAATTCGAATGCTGCGAAGGTGTCAGTCCTCCAGAATGTTCAGGACTGTGCTTTTGCTTTTTCCTTTTCTTCTCTTTCTTGCGTTTTTTCCTTGCTTCTTTCTCTTCATCATGCCTTTTTTGTTTCTTGTGTTTCTTTTCATGAGTATCACCACCACTTATGTCTGTTACGGCAGTCTCTTGTCCACTTGTAACTTCACCAGGTTTATGCTTGTGCCTCTTATGTTTGTTTTTATGCTTTCGCTGTGGTGCCTGATTTATATAACGATATTGTTCAGGCAGCTGCAATGAAAAAATATTTAATATTAACTCATGAATTCATTAAATAAATATTAATATTAGTAAAATACTTACTGGGCCTGGATGTAACCTAAAACCAGCTAACTGTACACTTGTTAATGGAAGAAGTTCTTTACCTCCAATAGGGGGTTTCTCAATTACAGACCTGAGGGAACTGAAAAAAGAAGATCAACACATTTAAAAATAAATTTCAATACTTATTAGTCACACTAAATATTAATATATCTCATTACCTATTATCTTGATCACCTGGAGTATCAATGATGCCAGGTAAATTTGGTAAAAATGAAGAAAGTTGTTCCTTCAGCTTCTTTCCACTGAATTTGCTATATGAGTGCTCCAGACCATAATGACCCATTAAATTTTTAGCTCCAGTCAACTCGCTTTCACCTGCACATAAACATATTTCATTTAATTAATTTGTAATTTTGTATTTGAAGAAACTCTTGTAACAATAATGATACACACACACCTGGAGGTTCTTTCATCAAATAAAATGGTCCACTGTGAACAATCGATGGATTCTTTCCAAGAGAAATAGTAGTTTTTAAAGTGCCCGTTGAGTCCTGTCTTGAAACGACAGGAGAACGGGCACCCCTTGGAGAAGATTTTGGGGAATATTGTTCCACCTTGGTGCGAAACTGATCGCCCATCATCTTGAAAGTTTTATTTCATTGCACTTTCACAAACAAAACAAATATATCGTCCAAGAACAGACGATTGCACTCCTGTACCCTGTGTGCGCTATACAAGCTACTGCCTTAGTTAGGCAGAGTCCTACAACAAAAATAACAGCAACTAAGAACAATCTCTTTAATTAATAACTGAAAAAATATCTCTAATAGGCATAAGGCAATAAAAATAGCTGCAGATTAAAGAAAAGCTTTTCATTATCGGCAGTAGCTTCTATACAGAAGTGTTAGGTACTCACATTTCTCGTACATTGGTCCATCTAACTTTCAATCCTCGCAAATAAGCATAAAGTAGCTTCGAGCGGGAACAATCACAGATGCAACGGCAACCAGCGCATGGTTCAACGACGCTTTACATCCGCAGCCTGGACGCATCGACAGCAGATTGCGGTGTCCCAAGTACAGCAGTGCTATTTCGACACTGCATAACCTAATTCTCACTCTCACCTGTCCTCCGCACCATTCAAGGCTGAGGATGAAGGGAAGGCTGATCAGTCTTGAGGTAGGCGCAGCATCGTTGCCGTCCGTTACCTCCGCTCCTGGGCACTCGGCAATAGGAGAGCTATTTTTCCGGCGATTCTAAGGATGATCCGAACATAACGCTGACAGGTACCGAGCGTCAATACGACACCTACGACCTTATCTGCCAGTTTGTGTGCGTCTAGACTATATGGCTGCATCAGAGATGTAGCATGCTCGCATTGCTCGCCGACGTCGCCGACGGCGACGCGTCAAGCGTGCAGCGCGACTGCCCAAGTGACGTGAATCAGGTGAACTAATCGTGATCACTTTCACCGTTCAGTGTTCACGGTAAAGTGTGCATGTAGTAAATACACATACACAGAATTGCGATGTGTTTCCGACTTTCCGTACGACAAGGCGGTGGATAAATGACAGACTAACGGTCAGTAAGACAGAAATTCGTGCATCTACTCTTAACATTCGTCAGTACAAGTGACATGTTACCTACTATTGATTCAAAGTACTTCAAGTTAAGAAAGAAACTTATTTTATCGGCAAAAATCATGCCAACTTAATTTTACGTAGCATATATCCTCGACTTTGGTTTTATTTCTAGGACTCCTCTATTCTTGATGTATCCTTTTTCTACTTATATATATTTTCCTTTTTTAATTTTAAAGAATGTTTACAGGCTCGAATTGATTTAACAGAAACTAAAATTTTTTGAACATTTCTGATTTCTGTGCTTTGGCACATGTTAGGGCACATGTACGCGGTGCTTAAATGTGTATGTATATAAGAATTCCAAGAAATATAATATTTATGTGTAGGCGAGTGGCGACGCCGCGTCGGCGGCGTAAGTTGCTACATTGGCAGCACTGCCAACTTTTTAAACAAGACTGGCGCGACTGTTGCATACTTATTCTACATAGGCATTTGTTTCCGAAAGTCCAAACGAAGCAGTACTTACTCTTTACTTAGATCGGACGGAAAGGACATTATTAATTTTTGTGCTGGAAAACAATCAGAAATTAGAAACTGAAGCTTCATTATTTAATCTAATTGTCAGTAAGTATACAGTGAGAATATATACTTGTAGAGGAAATTTATTTTCGATAAGATAACAGATTGAAGTTGAAATACGACGCTTTCGCGATCCGTTTGCATGCAAATTTTGAAAAACGGAAAATTCGTTCTTACAAAGATAGAATACTATTATTAATATTAATTCAATCATATAGTTTGCTTCTTATTTACATCATCACGTATATTTATTTTCTCTGGACTGTCGAGTGCGTAAGTATACCAAGAAGTTGGTAATCTGATCCGATTATAGGCATTTACGTTTCGTAAACAAAGAAAGTGCAGAATAAAAGGCAACTAAAGCAAACGGTGCAATCTCTTATTTATCAAATATATATATATATGAGAAAGATAATATTGTTTATAAATCTAAAAGGTTCAATTTTACAGGCTTAATCGGAACCTGAAGGAAAAAAATGGGTCGCAAGAATTTCGGAAAAAAGAAGAAGAACCAACACAAGAAACAAAAGAGGGGGTATAAATCATCATCGAAATGCCATCCGACCGTTTCCCAGGATCAGATGACCTGTCGGGAGGTGGCGATTTACGAACCTCCTGACGAAAATTCCGACCAGGAGTCGGACTGCGACTGTGATGATCCGCAGTGTCACTATTGCGGCAGCGAATCCGATAATACGTTCTATAGATTCGGTGGACTCAATTTTTTGATGATGATGAACCATCCTATTATTGCCCAGATGATGCTTTACCGAATGGTTCAAGAAATAATAGTACTTTCGGAAATGCACGAAGAAAGGATGATGGGCAATCGTGGTCGCCCTTCGTCCTTTGGCTTCTCCAACAGGCGAGCGAGACGTTAAAATGGTTTGAGTAATTAATCCTTTTTTTTATATATTTTTTAGTTCCAAGTAATAGTTATGTTTATACACATAAATATGAGGCGTGATAAAAAGGTGTTTTTTTTTCTAATGTTTCTTTTTAAGTTATAAACTAAATTTTGTTTTATAATCCATAACTATGCTGTTCTTATGACCAAGTCAAAATGTAAGTTTTTTATTTGCATATTTAATTTAATCGTTTTTGTTATGATAAAGTTATTTAATGATGCTTTACTGAGATCAATGTAAATAAATTACATAATGTAAGACTGTATGTACTTGTGCAGTGTCTCAATTTATTTATTTAATATATATCACCCATTCAAACATACAAGTCTCGTGTCTCATATGGAGAAAATTATATTATATAGCTGCTCAACAAATTTGATTGTAGGTAATACAATAATATATTGATGTTAATTATTCAGTCCACAGGATAGGTAATACAATATCTTATACGATCGTCATTAAAGAGTATAATGAGAGCATAAAAGTTGTATAGCTTTTACTTTAGAACTTTATGTAATATGATTTCCATTACTGCCAATTACATCTTTAAATTTAAATAATTTTATAAGCATATTAATTGCAGAAGTATACTGAAGTTCATTTTTATGTAATTCACTATAGACTAATACACTCTTGAAATGTAAATGATTAATTCACATTGAATACAATCTCATAATTTGAGACTTCTATGGAATAAATGCAATATTGTCAATTTTTAAGAAGCAATACATCAATGCTTTTGATTTTCCAAATTGTTTTTCTAAAAAACTAATTTTTATAAATGTTTAAATCTGGCAAATGTCAAAGAAATTATGAATAAAAACTTTGAGTAAATATACATAATTAAAAAACTTTATAAATATATAATATATATCTATAATAATATAATTAACAGCACACTTATCGCATGAGCAAGTGACATGAGATCAAAGAGACTGTTCTATCATAATTTATAAATATAATAAGGTCCCTTGCAATATATGTCACATATTAATTAATTAATCTTACGTTTTACATATACAAAGTACCTAATTTTATTAAACAAATTATCATTTCCTTTGGCTAAACTTAATCGCTGCATTACCCAACTTTGATGTTGGCACTATTAAAATTTAGATTATCGTTCTTTGTAATCTAAATTTTTAATTAATTAGAATGCTGCAAATAGAAATCAGCAAAACTTTAAAAAGCTCTGACTATAAATTTTTTGCAATATCATCACAGTAGGTGGAATCGCTAATAGTGCATGCATGCAATACAGACAGAATTCTTTAATTGTGACGTTATCTCAGCAAAATCCTTGATTGTTTGGTCAATATATAATTATGCTAACAAAAATTGAATTCTTTTACATATTTGTTTTAGTTGAATGGATCTAACGAATATACAGATTATCATGCAAGCAATTCTTGATAGTATAAGAATTTGATGACGATTTATGTAACTTTATTATTACTGTCTCTGCTGGGCATTTCTGCAATCTCGTGTTCCCTTAGAAGACTCTGTAAATTCTCTCTGTTGCTGTCGTTGATTTTCCTTTGGTTCTCTATCTTTATACTCCCTGTGGTATTCCCTAGAGTCTTGATCTCTACGATCTCGTTGTGACTTTTGACCTCTATATTTCCTGTTGCCTCCTCGTTCTTCTTTATAATAATTACCACCACTGTGATGGCCTCGTGATCTAAAAAATGGTGGGTAACTGGAACTGTTGTCTACACGAACACTACCATTTCGAAGTTGTGGAAGTACTGTGTTTTCTAAGTCAGCCTCCAGGTCCTGTCTGTCCTGATGATGCCTACCATTTCTGTGGTAGTCTGACTGTGAGTTGTGATCATAACTACAAAAGCACAATTTTTTTCCATGAGTATATAAATCATTATTAATTATTATATTTATTTTTCAGAAACATCCAACCTGTGATTGCCCCTGGAAGCTCTGTGCCAGTAGCTTTGTGTCTGTAGGGGTGGAAACTTGTGGTAGCTGTCATCCTGGCCTTGAATCTCTTGGGGTGAACCGCGATTGTGGTAGGAGTTCTGCGAGCCACGGTTACGACTGCTGCCGCCGCTTCGGCTACCGTTGCCGTTACTGTATGTGCTTGCGGATTTGATGGAGGCGATCTCTTTACGCTGATCTTCGTTCTCCTGGCGCAATCTTTTCACCAAAGCTTCCGCGTCGTCCAGACGTGCCCGCAGCTCCACTTGCTGACACTCCAGCAAATTGTCTACTTGTACCGCCACGTCCGTTACTTTTTGCTTCTCTTTCGGCTTCTCGTGCTGCTCCAGTATTCTAAGAAGTTTCGATGATAACGTATTAAGCTACGAGTCCATTGTTTAAATTTTCCAGGTAATAATAAACTTACTTTTTTTGTTTTTCTATAACTTCTGATAGGTATAAATTGCGTGCTTTTGCTTCATTCAAGGAGGTTTTTATGTCCTGCAGATCCTTCTCTAACAATTCAACCTGAAGAGGAGTGACGTTCGTGCCTGAAGGGCTTCCTTGCTGCAAGAAAAAAAGAAGAAGCATCTTTAGTATCACTGCATATTAAAGTTGAAAAGATTAATTATGCAAAAGCAGAAAAATTTACTTTTGATTTCGCAAATACAGCTCCTGTATCTTCGGGAGAAGAAGGACTATTTGCGGTATTCGCCCCTTTCGTGAAGACCAATTGAAATTGTAGGTCTAGAAAAAAGAGCAGTGAATTTATTGTTTATTGCAAATCGTAAGTTTCTCACGTATTTTGAAATGAATTAGTAAACCTCTGTTTCTTTGTCTTAGGACTTCAACTTCTTGATGAAGGGCGACCAAGGTTGCCTGATGCTGATCCTGAAGGAACTTCATGTTCTGCTCCAGCTGAGTGATTTTATCACTGCACTGCCCTTGAAATCGCCCCTCGTCGTTCTCTTCATTTCTGTTGGGTAAGGAAATTATCTCTGGCGGTGGTTTCTTTCGCTGCAAATTAAAGGAACATTTGATATTAATTTTGATTGCATTAAAAGCGTTGATGTATAAATTATTTTCGTAGACTCACTTGTGAAAAAGGTACAACTGGAAGTTTGACGAGAACTTTGGAAGTCATGATTGAGCGGCTCGTACAAAATCGACTTTAAAGTTCTGCACGTACGTGAAAGGGCTGTTCTACTTCTGCGAACCTTGAATGTAAAAAAGAACCGTACATTTTTCCAAATCGATGAAAATTATTGGAAACAGTTCTCAACTTTAAAATAACTCTTATACTGTTTTCCATGCTTGTTTTAACTGTAAGAATAAATTAGCGCTGGAAATCGATTGTTATTGTTATAATGTCGAGCCAAACTCCAGAAATCTGCATCGGTGCATCTCGAAATAATCGTGACTCAATTACAAGGCGGAATAATAAAGCCGCTAAGGCGATCCATATAGTACGCGGTAACAAATATTTGCGTGCTCCGAATCAGCGGTGCCTCCGGGCATTGCGGGCTCGGACGAAATACCAAAAAGACAATACCTATAATAATGTGCAAATCCTTCGCTTTTTCAGATAGAAAACGACGAGTCCTTGGCGGCGGGTGTACACGTCAGACGCGGAAAGGAGGCCGAGGGGGAAGCCGAGCTACTTATTTGTTTTGGCCGCACTCGATCGAGTGACAGCCCTTCGACTGCCGCCCCTGCGCCCGCCTCGTTCCCGGAACTGCGTATATACTCGCGTGTCACAACACACGGCACTTACGGGGTGTACGCTCGCAATAAGCCGTGGAGCGAGGCGGCAAGGAAGGAGAGGAGCCCCCGCTGGACTCTACGCTCGGCGACACTCAGCGCAGCTCGACGCCGTAACACCCGGGTAGTCTCGAGGCGTGCGTGTATGCCGCTGGTAGGAGGCGTCTCGGCCGCGTCGGTGCGTGGCTTCTCGGGCCCGGCGGCGACGGGAAGACGTCGCGCGGCGACGGCGCACGGGGACGAAAAGCGAGAGAGAAGGAGAAAGAGAGGGCGGGCGGGAGCGCCGCGCGAAGGGGGTATTGATCCACACTGTGATCCGCCCGATCCGCGCCGCCTCCTCCAAAGAGCGTGGCGAACGAGAGGAGAACGCGCCGAGCCACCCTCCTCCTCCTCCTACCCTCTCTCTTCGCTTTTTCCTCCTTGCCGCTACCCTCGCGCGGCGCGACTTCTGCGCGCGCGCTTCCCCTGCGCGATTTCGCGAGGGCCGACCGCACCCCTGAACACCCGGTCTTTATCGCCGCGACTTTCTCGGAGATGCTTACCTCGCCCTCTGTGCCCGCCCCCCGCTTTTCTCCATGATGGTGATTAACCGGAGATGGAGTTTAGATTCAGATTACCGGGAGAAGAGTGTAAAACCGACGATTTTTAGTTCTTACTTTTTTTTATTTATATATCTTCTGTATTTCAGTTCTTTAAGAGAATTATTGTCGTTTGATGTATGTATGAGTGGGAATACGTTTTCCTTGTACGTCATTTGGAAGTAGAAGACTAAAAATTATTTAAACTGCGCTTTATAATTTAGTTTTTAAATTTTAAATAAGTATCTGCCGCATGTATAACACATCATTATTGATTCTCTGACATTCGTATAGATATACGTGTGAAAGTATGACATGTATATATTTGTAATATTTCAACGTTTCATTTAATATTTAAAACAAAAAGCAACAAGCAAGGACCTACTGTCCGATATTTAAAGAAAAATTTATACTCTTGTGATAATCAATCGATGCTTTTTCAAGTATTGCAATTCGATTACGATCACACGTATACTAATAGTGATCGATAAATTTATCATTTTGCGTGCGATAATGAAATTGTTAAAACGACTTGTGTCATTTCTATTTTTAATAATAAAATGTAGAAGAACAAAAAAGTTAGCTTAAACGTTCGTTTATGTGTTGATAGAATAAAATAGGTCAGCATCAAGTTATCGCGCTGCGTCCATTTAAAACACAATATGTATATTTAAAGGCACGGCCTTTTATCTGGCGAAATGTGACGTTCGAAATCAATCAAATGTTTTTATCTAAGACGAGATTCTAGATAAAAAAGAAGCTGATTCCCTCCCCGTTGCCGAAAATATCTCTTGATCTCATTACATCTATATAGCATACACGCACACTGCTTAAGGCATTGAGCGACAAGTCAAAAGCAGAGCTTGTAGTATTGTGTGTGCCCGTTTCGTAGGTGCAGTCAGAGCGCAAAAACGAGTCTCGCGTCGCGCTCGCTTCCCATGTCAGGCGTTATTGTTTCTCGTAAACAAATCGATTGCACCGATGCTTCATTGACTATTGTTTTCTGAGCGGACTGCTGATTCATTCGGTTGAGTACCCAGAACATTGGGAGCGCGTAAGGGGAGCCCAACGGACGCAGAGGTTAACTTGCTTGGGTCGACGCAAGGGAAGAAAGCATGAGTCACATTAACATTTCTAACGTGCGAGAATCGTGTATAAACAAATTTTCGCTGTGAGGCTTTTCAATTTTTTGCGTTAAAACCAAGCTCGATCGTGCTTTTGCGTTGCTGCGCCGACACGTTTTATGTGATCAATTGGAGCGTACATTTTTGGCTAATGAAAGCTTTATTTTCAGATAAGAGCTTAAAATAAAATGCATGGATGAAAAAAGTGCAATTACATAATTTCGTCAAAATTGGTGTATTAGTAGCAGGTAATATTTGTTTTATTGATGAATTTCTGTTGGTAATTCTTTGCTGTTCGTTGACGATCATTGATTGATGTGCTTACTTACTGATTTGCAGTGCAGCAATGGGTCAGACATTGAGCGAACCCATTACCACCAAAAAATCTGCCTGCATTCGAGATTCTAAATTTCGTGTGGGCAGTTCCTGCATGCAAGGATGGAGAATAAAAATGGAAGATTGTCATGTGCACATTTTATCCTTGCCAGATGACCCGGATGCTGCATTTTTTGCAGTTTATGATGGTCATGGAGGTAAGTGATATTTTTCAATTACTTCTTTCTCTTTTACCTCTAACTTTTCAAGCTTTACTTTGGTATAGGAGCTGTAATGGCTCAGTATGCAGGAAATCATTTACACAAGTA
This sequence comes from Sycophila texana, assembly GCA_035582955.1. Lineage (NCBI taxonomy): Eukaryota > Metazoa > Arthropoda > Insecta > Hymenoptera > Eurytomidae > Sycophila > Sycophila texana. The sequence continues at coordinate 15,889,006 of JAWWEN010000020.1, read as the reverse complement.
TATAACTAGTCAGAGTGATTACAAAGAAGGAAACATTGAAGAAGCAATGAAAAAAGGATTTTTAGAATTAGATAGAACAATGCAAATGGATGAAACTTTAAAAAATGCACAAGCTGGTACTACTGTCATTGCTATTTTAATCAAAGATAATGTTTTATACAGTGTAAGTGAGAACTAATGATGCAATTGAATGTAGTCTTGCAAAACATTGAGATAATGTAACATAAACAAATTAAAAAATTTCAGGCCAACGCAGGTGATAGTAGAGCTGTAGCAAGTATTTCTGGAGTAGCTGTACCATTAAGTTATGATCACAAGCCTATGTTAAAAGAAGAAAAGGAACGAATAGTTGCAGCTGGAGGCTGGGTAGAATTCAATAGGGTTAATGGTCATTTAGCTTTATCTCGTGCTTTAGGAGACTTTATGTTCAAAACGAATGAACGAAAAAAACCTGAAGAACAAATAGTATCCGGTAAATAAGTGAAAATATTTATTGAAAAACATAAAACAAATTTTATTTTACTACATGCAAATAATTTTTTCTCTAGCTCTTCCTGAAATACAACGCCATGATATAACAGAGGATTGGGAGTTCATCATTTTAGCGTGTGACGGCATTTGGGACGTAATGAGTAGCGAAGAAGTCGTAGACTTTATTAGAAAACGCTTTGCCGACGCAGCAACAGATAGCGAGGAAGGAAAAGAAACGCCACCTGTATATCCGGAAGAGATTTGCGAGCAGCTTATCAGCCACTGTCTTGCGCCCGATGCACTAATGGGCACTGGATGTGACAATATGACAGTCGTTCTAGTCGCTTTTCTTCATGGCAAACCGTATTCACAAATGCTCCTTCATTGTCGAGAACCTCCCGCTAAACCAGATACCCCGGAATAATATTTCTTCCACTACCATTGTAAATAACAATCGATTTGTGATCATCGCGTGTACGTCTATTGTAACCGATATCGTTGTTATTATATTTATTACGTATTCTTTTTGTTAGAGCTGTACACCGTGAAGTTTATAAATATTTTTATAACTAAAAGCATTCATTTTACGTGACGAACGTTTTTGAAAATTTTTTTCTTCCATGATTTTATTATTTACAATCCCGATCTTATTGGACAAAAAACAAATTTATTCCGCATAACATTCTTCTTTTTTAGTAACAATAAAATTCTTGCGTATTTATATTCCATAGCGGTCTTGTATAGAACTAACTGCAGCGTTGGCAAGCGAACTAAGCCGCCCAGCCACTTTATTAACACCTTGCCTCACACTTTCACGAACGTCATCAAAGTCTACACCACCTCTTCCTCCAATGTTTAATGAGAGTGACGATGTCGGAGAAGTTGGATTCGATTGGCCAGTTCCGAAATAATCTGCCGAAGAAATGCTGGATGATCCTTCGAAACGCCGCAAATTGTTTTTTGTCTCCCACTAAAATTAATTTTGTTTGTTATTATGTTGTCCACTTAAAAAGTATATTAATTCAAAATTAAATAGTAACGATAACATTTGTATTAATATTCAAAGATTCATTTTTATAATAAAAATTTTTAGAAAAGAAATACTGTTTGTTATTAATTAATAGACTATTGCTTAGAATAAACTTAATTTTAATTTTAGAATAAAAATTTATTTTACCGAATTGTCATTATTACTATCTCGGAAATATTGGTCTGAACTGATGGCCTTTGCGCTGCCGAATTTCTTTTGCGCTTCTCCTTCTTCAGTTTTACTATTACTACTACTTTTACTAGAACTTTTGTTATATGATGGCGAAGATACTTGTGACGCATTGGAGAACTGTGTTGATACACCGCGTCGAGGCAAATCAGGCTCTTCTTCAATGATAAACTCATCGTTTCGTGGTTTGCTGTTCGATGAATTACCACTTGAGTAATTGTTTGTAAGAGATTCAAACCCAATAATTAAGTAATCAAGGTCCATGTCCACGTCACGCAATTTCGGCTCTGAAGCTGTTATCAATTTGGAAGATGATTCTTGCGTTATCGTCTGCATGTCAGTTACAGCTGAATGACTCGCACCTCTAAAACATTAACAAATTATTGATAATTTCATTTATTGCATACTAAATTCAAAATGAATAGGTTTACCGTTTTGTATTTAAGCCCATTCCTAAACGTTCAGCTTGATTAGCCTTTGAGGGATCCATTTTACGAGCTCTTTCTTCAACTTTCTTTGCTTGCTCTGTTAAGTTCTGTTCATAGCGATAAGCCAAACGTTGTTCTATTTCTACTTTTTCCTCTTCATTCTTTGGCTGCTCAACTTCTTTCTTTTCTCTGCTAGCTTCTGCAGCACTCTTTTCTATTTCTTCAAAATTTGTTTTGATTCTTTGAGCACCTAATCCACTAGTTTTTTTACCAAGCTGTGATAAAAAGGTTCTGGTTAATAATTAATAAAATTTTTATTTAAATTACGTGTCACATTAAACTATTACCCCTGGTTTCTTAGCTTGAGGTTTTCTAACACCAATTGTTGGCTTCCTGTCTGATGCACCAAGCATAGCAGAATCTGAAATATTGATAGATGGTCCCAAAGATTCTTTTGAGGAAGATTCATTTGATACAGGTACATCATGAATGTTATCAGAATCGTGAATTTTATGATCCTCATTAACTAATTTCGTTATTGTGTCCGCGTGAACGCGACCAGTAGGCACAATGGTTTCTGTACTATTTACATCAAAGTTTTCGTGAGCTTCAAAAAAGTCTACTTCTACTTGACTATTTTCTGGCTCAACATGTTCTTCTAAGTGCAGCTAAAAAATTAAATAAAAATTATTATTAACTTTCAAGATGAAAAGGTAGTAAAAAAATGTTATTTTAATTAACATCACAGCACAAAAATTTTAAACTAGCTTGTAATTTTAAAATCTCCTTGAATTAATTTATTTTGCATAAGTAAATTTAATCAAGTTCAAAATATTCCAAAAAGATTTTTCATTTAATAAAACTAAAATTAGCTTATGAATGAAAATAAAACAGTTAGTGAATTAATGAACTGGTTCAGTGGCTTGAAAAATCATAACATTTTCGCAGCTCACCGATAATTTGCTTTGCGGTTTTGAAGGTAGTTGAACCTATAATGTTTTTTTTAGGTTTATCAAATAATCACTTTATTATTGATTTAAAATATCCTGTCATTTAAAATAAATTTAATCAATTATGGAAATACATACCTTAATTCCATAACGTTGCATAGCTAATGTTGCTGCTTGAGCTAATTTTTGCTTATATTGAAGGGCTGCTCTTGATGTATATTTTTGTTGAGCATCTGAAGTTGTGCAATTATACTGAGTAAAAAATTTCCTCTACAAAGTTAAAAAACAGGAAAACAAGATTGTTAAGAAGTCTTTCATAAAATACTGATCAATATTGATTGGCAAAAAACTTACAGCATTGGCATTGCCTCCTAACTGCATGTTTCTCAATTGCAACCATGTCCAATTAGTGTCAAGTTGAGTGGAACGAACAAATGTCAAGTGAACTCCAAGATTTCGATGTACGGCTGAACAGTCGATACACAGAAACACGCCATATGTAACACTGGACCATGCTGGATTCTTGGCATTGCAGTCGAAGCATGTCTGTGTATTAATAAAGGCCAATTATGAATCATTTATAACCGTCTTGAATTGCTAGAAACAGCTGTTTAAAAAACTTTTCCGTTTCTTATGACAGCGAGTCTTAATTTGTCATAACAATCAAACGTATCGCGATTAAAGGTGTGGCTACAAAATAAAGATTATCTAACAGAGTCTTTAACGGTAAAGTAGGCGTATGATGAAAAAATTTGAAGAGAAACAGCGTGTTGTTGAACGCAACGTTTTGATATGTAAGTACATAGGAGTGCCATGAGGAAAAGGTTTGATTGCTCTGACAATCTGTGGACAATTAGTAAAAGCGACAAGCGTACGAGCAATAGACGCATACCTTATTAGCTGGAAGAGCGCGCAATCTTTTAAAAACCTCTTCAATATCACTTTTACTAGGCGCTTGATCTGCCATTTTTGACGTGTAATAAACGATAAACCGTGGAATGAGTTATAAGTCCAGTCAGTGGTGCGTGCCTCGCGTGTACGTGTACACACAATATATCATATATCGTATATATTCTGTACTTTCCTCTTCGTTGATCGCGCATGCGCATATAAGATGGCGCTAAGGAAATCGTCATTTAAAAAATTGCATGTTTATTTTAATTTTAATAATAACGTAATATTAAGTGATTGTAAGCAAAAAGAAAATAAAATGGCTGTTTTCGTAGGTAAGTTGGGATTTTTTTCACTTACAAAATTATAAAGCTATTTTGTAATTCAAAAATTTAATTATCAAATTATAAAACAAGAAAATCATTATAATTCAATATAGCGAGAGATTATAATTATAGGCACGCGTTGCCTTTCAGGAGAGTATATATATAGGCATTGACCGCTTGACCGCTGAAGTTGGTAACTCTGTAATGTTCCTGATAAATAATTGTAAGTCGAAAAAAAATAACGAACAAAATTATTATTGCAACTTTTATTTTGAGAAATCGAAATTAATTTATATTAATGTAACACTCGAAGATTTTTTGTTCATTCTTTTGCAGTGTAACAAATTTTTTTGAGAAAGAGTGGTATTATTAAAATTATCTTTTTATTTAAATATCTTAAGTTAGTAGTTGTATTAAATTTCAAAAATAATACATAATAATTAGGTATTAGTAGAATAAACAGTCTTTATTTCTTCATAAAATCTGTACGCTGATGTCCTGTACTAGGTGAGTCACTTACATTTACATCATCCTCATCCACTTCTAAGCTATTTAATCTGTAAAATATACAGACTAAGTACAATTGTAATTTTTTTATTATGTACACTTAAAAAAATCTTCTCTTACTCGTCTTGTTCAAGGCTATGTAACATCTGGAAGCCAGCATCCAAACCTGGAGGAAAACCCATTTCTGGATCAAGTAATTGCAATGTTGGCACTTCTCTGTATAAATTACTAAACTCTCCAACTTCATTAAATTGGAGATTATTTGTTGCTTCATCTAATTCCATTCTAAAACAAAAATTTAAAACAATGATTATAAATACTTTAACGTTTTGAGTCCTTTCAATGTATAACATTCATACTTTGCATTGCAAATATTTAATTCAATTTGCCTTTGCTGCTCCATTTTTTTCTCCACTTCTCTTTTAACATGTTTTTCATGCCTTAAAACATATTCATCGTAATAATTGTGTAGACCCACAATTCCACCTACATTAGCTTCAACAAGGACTTTTTCCAATGCATCCTATTAAAACACAGCATTGCAATTAAAAATATGTATTCATTTTTCTCGTTACTCAATAGATAACTTTAAAAAATTCTTACTGGAAATCCATAATTTCTTTCTTCTGATGCAATTTTTAACAAAAGTCCTATCCTCTTCAAAAAGTGATCAGCTACATCAGTAAGAGTAGCAATAGCATAATCTGATGCCTTGTCAAACCCAATATGGGCCAATAAGATAATAACTGCATGCTTTAGTAATCCTTGTGCAGTTGAAGGCTTTAAATGTGTTATATTGACATTATTTTTAAATTTTTTCCTGTTTGGTTTTCTGGGTATCGTAAAACTATAAGAATCTTTTGAAATTTCTTCAAGAGATTCATCTTCAATCACAGTCACATTTCTTAATATTGTTCCATCATCCTGCAGAAGAATTCATGTCAATTTAGTTAAAAAGCAAAATATAAATATAAAATAAATATCATACCATTGCTCTCATCTGCTGCCGTAAATTTACAGTGTTTAATACATGAGGATTGCCCAAAGGCATTCTAAAACAGATCGAATAAAAATTTAATTACATTATAATGAATATAAATATTGGAGCTGAATTAATATAAACTTACTGTACGTATTCAGGCTGCTTGTGCATTTGGTAATCACAATCTGAATTGTTTGATTCATCCATGACTTGCCTCCAAACATTTTCTATGATATCTGGAGTAATAACTTCTTGTTTATGTGTTTCTCTGACTGGGAGTTCACCCCATAATCCACCAGTATTAACATTTTTACTTGATTTCATATTGGATTTTCAGACAATATTATCAAAGGAAATTTATATGCTGAAAAAAACTTCAACAGGTGCACTTTATTTTGCATAGCTCACATTTTTGCTGCTTCATTGTCAAACATTTTTAGGATAACAAAAAACATTTTTTTGCACTTAATGCCGGGTAAGCAATTTATCTTTCTTTTATTCCCAACATAACTGCAGCTAAAATACTAATGGAAAACGAACTTAATAAGAATGTTTAAAAAATAATTCAATCGGGAGACTTTGTTTGTACACAATTGAAAATTTAAGGTTATGGTACCGAATAATAATATATAGCATTCAGTTGCGCGCGCATAAGGCGGCATCACTATATATGCGACTGTGCAGCGTCTGCTCACTTTGGAGCACACGGTGATGGTGATCCGAAATATGTAAACAGTCTGCTTCTTTATTTTAAGTAAAAAGATATTGCAAATGAAGTCATTTAATATTAACAAAACCTTCACTATACTTAATAGATCTAATATATTATATAAGTGCATTGTTAAATTAATTAGTAAAATTAAAAAATAATTTATGTAACAGTTATTAGAATATACATGTATTTATTAAATTCTTACATAAAAAAAAATCATCGGCAATAATCGTCTCAAAGCATTACGACGCCATTGATTTTTCACTTATAAAAATTAAAAATATTTCATAATTCTGATGCAGTTCAAAAACTTTTACATCTATAATATTTACAATATTTACATTCTTTAAAATTCATATTAAATAGATTAATATGAATTCCTTTTACAGAATAATTTGAGAAACTAACTATTGTCCACAATTAATTATTAATAATGTTTCATGACAATTTCATTTACTGTGTCAAATTTCAAGTAGAAAATGAAACATTGCGTCATAAATTATTTAAAAAAAAGTTCATTAACTTGATAAAATAACTTAATTGAAGTATAAATCTATTCAAGTGGAATCCGATGGAGGAGCGAGAGACTGGTGGAGCTTTGATACAGCTGTCTGGACTATTTGTTGAAGAGTTTCGTCCTCTTTACAGACGACGTCGAGACTGAGGAGATCGATGTGGGCCTTTTTTCCATCTACACTAACGTAGAGCTTTTCACCCTTGAATATCTTCGGTACAGAGTCTTCCCCAAACATCTCCTGGAGCATCTCGATAAGACACTCTTTAAAGTGCATGCGGTCCATTTTCGTCGGAGCCGTGAGCATTTTGGGATTGTTGTCCATCGTTTCAGCTTGCAGGAGTGCGGTGAGAACTGCATCAGCGTACATGTCGTTCACGGGAGTCGCCAGCCACTCCATCGTGACGATTTTCCCTTCGATCGTGACGTCGACGTTTTTGAAGACACGCAATTTTTTGTCGTCAATGAGTTCCAGATTTCCAGCGATTTGAGTAAGCAAGTGCTTGAGGGTGGGCAAGGATGCCGAATAATACACACTTTGCCGCTGCACTACCTGGCTCATACTCATGTCCGTGTACTTGGAAAGATCACAGGGATCCAGTAGGTGATAATTGAAGTTTCGCTTGACGAGGACTCCCGAGAGCTTGTGGCCGGGTTTTGGGTTGTCCATTGCCAAGGCACCCATTACCTTGGCCGTCTTCTCGCCTCTAAAGTAAAGCTCCACGGCGACGGTATTGCGAGGATTGTGGATCTCCATGTTAGTGCTGGGATCATCCTCGTACTCGCGCTGCAGGGCGGCCTTTAATCGGCTCATTTCGTTTTGTTCTCCGTGAACGAGAACAACGTGGGGTGGTTTCAGGATGCGGATGAATTCCGAAGTTTGCTGGTAATCCGTGTGAGCAGAGAATGAGATGTAGTCGACGGACATTTTAAGAGGTAGTTTCTGGCCACTCATCGTTGTAATTTCTTCCGGCTCCGAAAGTATCGTCTTGGCGAGGGTACCTTCGACACAATAACCTGCTATTATCACTCCGTTCTTCGCATCAGTGCACCAGGATTCAAACAGCTCGCGTGACAGACCACTCTGCATCATACCCGGCGAGGCCATTACGACGCAAGGACCGATATCTTCGAAATGATCGATCCCCTTCAAGTTCGATATATGCTTGAAGACAAATGGATTGTTTATAGCGATTTGCCGGCGAATTTTGTCATTCATCGCATTGACGAATGTCTGATAAACAGCCATACATTTCTTCGCCAATGAAGAGGCATAGTAGATGGGAATCTCATGGAGTTCAGGATGCTGGCTCCAGTACTCGTCGAGGATTAGTAGCAGTTCTTGCGCTCGACCGAGTGCAAACACTGGAATTAAACATCTACCGCCTCGGTTTACTATCTCGTGCACTAGATTTGTGAATCGACCCTCACGATCCTCACGTTTTTCGTGGATGTGCGTTCCGTAAGTTGACTCAGTTATCAGAACGTCAGGATGGACGTTCGGGATTTCCGCGGCCATCAAGTGCCGATCCTCTTGCCGGCTGAAATCTCCAGTGTACAAAATCTTCACCCCTGTAATTTTAAGGTCATTGTTAATTTTTTCATTTTTATCGTACATCAAATAAAACCAACTGACTTACCTGCTATCTCGATCATGAACATTGCTGCTCCTAATACATGTCCAGCATTGTATGCCCAAAACTTTATGCCATAAACATCTTTCTCTTCGTGAAAGTTTATTGTCTCTATCTTATCCATGCTGCTCTCCAAATCTGATTCTGTGTAAAGCATCTGTTCCGTAGCTATATTGCTGACTTTTATATAATCTGACAATAACCACCTGTAAATAGCTTTTGTTGCATGGGTCATGAAACATCTACCCTTAAAACTGGTCTTTTGCAGAAACCATGGTAGTGCTCCGGAATGATCCAAATGGAAATGAGAAATCAGCAAAAGATCTATTTCATCTGCTTCTACTATATCTACAAAAGGCAAAGCATCCATGCCACTTAAACCAGGATGGATACCACAATCAAGCATAATTTTCTTTCCTTTAAATTCCAACATGATACATGAACGACCCACTTCCTGACCTGCACCTAGAGGTCTTATAAGTAGCAGGTCGCTCTCCTCGGCTGGAATCTGCGAGTCAGCTTTACGTTTGGCCGCAGAATTTGCCATCTATTAACAAATGTTTTAAATAAATTTACGAAAATAGTTTGCATTCATTTAAAAAATCAAATTCATCAATTTCAATATCACAGAATATTTTTATCGCGATTTTCGACTCTTTAGTGCATAGTTTTAAAAATGAAAGATAAATTAAATATTTTCGACTTATACAATATTTATTTAATATCTATCATGCAAAATAAGAACTATAACTTTAATTGTTATAAGTGAAACTAGATAAAACTTAGTAACACGTAGGTTATCCAAAGTGAAGGTTGAAGGATATTTAAATTTAATTTAAATTTAATAGAAAATAGAAATTTGAAAGAAATTAAATCTTTAATATTATTGTAATAATTACAGATTAGAAGCTTACCTTGTTTTATCAAATCAAATGAATACTTCCAAGTTAATGATACGAAGATTTTCTGAACGTTTGCATCAAACACGCCGCACCATTTTGGAATACATCGACCGCTTAGCCGCTATTACGGCGCTGCGATCGGCTATGCTACATATATGTTTTATATGCGGATTGCGGACTATGATAAAGTCAAAGCGTAAATTCCGCCAGTATTTTTACTATACGTATAGTGTTTTTATCGGTAGAGTCTATAGTACTAGTACAGGTATTTTCCGTTGATATGCAGGCATTGCAAGCTTGTAGCGCACACTGTATATACTTTATATTGTGTACTGGATGCAGTGGGAACTGCCAGTACTGCCAGCAGTGAATTGCAGTGCTAACGCAAGATGTTTATGTGCAATATTTGTGCATTTATGCGAGATAAACATTGCGATGGCAAGTAGTAAATAAAGAAATGCAGAAATGGATAATCAAAATTCAACTTCATCTAATTATATTTTTTGACTTTTGACGGTAAGCACGCAATTTTTCAAGGAATTTCTGTGACCGTTACGCTTTTAAAAAGTTACTCGATGTTTATGCAGAGAAAAAAGAAAATTGATAAAAAATGGAGAGCGTAGCAGCGTCGATCATTCAAAGAGCTGTAGAAATGGATAAAAAGGAGCAGTACACAATGGCCTTGGTACTCTATCAAGAAGGCATTAAAGTCCTCGTTGACACTATCAAAGGTAAAAGGTATTATTTATAAGTCAAGTGCTTTTTTTTTAACATGTCTTTTATTTACAGAATTAAAGGACCCTGTGAGGAAAAAGCATTTTCAAACCAGAGCTGGTGAATATATTGATAGAGCAGAACGGGTGAAAGCATTAATCGAAGAAAGAAAATCATCTGGAAAGTATAGAGAGCACATGAAAATTGAAAGTGGTGCAGTAGGTCATGGGTACAATTCTATATTTGGGAGATTTTTAGATGCTACGGTAACACAAATTCGAATAGAGGAACCATATATACGAACATTTCATCAAGTTAGTTTAAATTGATTTTTGCACATTAATTACCTATAAAATGTTTAATTTATATTTATTCTTTTCTTTTTAGTGTCAAAATTTGTTGAGATTTTGTGAGCTTGCTGTGCAAAAATGTCAATCGCTATCCAGAATTTCATTAACAACCACAAGTGACCCACATGACAAAAATGCACAAATCTCCAGATTAGAAGAACTAAAGAAAAGTTTAGCCAGTCGTCTCGTGACATTGGATATTCAATTTTCAGAGACACTTCATGATAGACAAATAATGTAAGTATTTTTTTTCTCTTGTAATTCTTTATAAAAAAAATTGTAAAGAAAAATATTACCATAACTATTATTTATAGTATTTAATGAAAAAATTATAATATTGTTTCTTTAATGTATATCGTAGTCTTAGTAATGGGTGGATGATTAAGATTGGACGTGGCCTAGATTATTTCAAACCTCCAGAAGGCAAATTTGTACTTGGTTATTGTGATCTTGAATTAAGACCATGCCTTGAAACCATTGTTGATATCTTTCATCAAAGTCAACTGCAAGAGAAAATAAAATGATAACATGAATTTCTTGTGATAGGTATATTACACTTTTATCAGATTTAAGATTATGCATGAAGTAAAATTAAATTTTATATAAAAAAGATTTTAATTAGCAATGGGGACATAGAATAGAAAAAGGGCATACTTGTAATTATTAATGAATAGCTTATTCTCCTTATTCCATTGTATGTCTCAATTTATATTGCTATTTTAATTCTGCGATTTATCTGAATTCTAATTCACTAAAAGAAATATTGTTTAGATAAATTACTTATTGAAAATTTATGAATATAGAAGTTTGCATAGTAGTTGATTAATTATGGAACTTTTGTTCAGAAAGAAATGTTATTAACATTTTCACACAAATGTTTAAGAGATCATTGTAAATATAAAATCTTTTATACTTAAGGAATTATAATTAGGTGAAAAATAATTTTATCGTTGACTATTGTGTAAATATTTAACGTTAATAATATATTTTCTCATAATTTTCTAATTTTTTCGATAATGTAATTACAACTTTCATAATGTATTTATATGACTTGTGACTACACGTTTAAATTATTTTTTAAAGAAACCAAGGAAATAGATACAATAAATAAAGATATTTTTAAATAAAACTTTTTTTATTTAAACGTATTTACAATTATATAAAAATAATATTCTAGACTAGATAAGGGTTTCTTATAAATAACGATTTATATATAATAAAAGATTTATAAAATTATAATATATCCGTCAAATTAAATATAATCGAGAAACGCATTACACGTTATATAATGGTCGTTCTCATCAGTGGTAAAATCGCTGATAAATTCTCTCGCGAGGTGGTTTTTTGCTTTGCATAAGTCATTTAATAATCTAACGACAAATAAATAAACATAAACACTATAGTTCTTGCATAATTAAAATTTGGTATCAATGTAAATCCTCAATTTGCTACGCTCGAAACGTTTAGCCTCTCGCAGCATTCCATCTTCTCGCATGCGCTCTCATTCATTCGCACATTAAAAAAATAACAATAAAAAGATTCCGCGAGCGACTCTTGCACAATAATCGTATATACGCTTGGCACCAATTTCCACTTCGAAAGAGATAATATTTACACGTGCAACGCCTGCCCGAATCGTCCGATTTCAATTAGTCGACATGCGAAATCGATTCTCGTTTCTTTCGTACGAAAATAATCCGCTTATTTTTGCACGAACGAACGAAAATCATCGTCGCTGCTCTGAAAAGCCCTTAAGCACCGGAGCTTAAGGGCCACAAGCATCGCGGAGGAAGACCTTCCGAGTCAACAACGGGGAGACTTTAGCGCGGACTGGTATCCCATATCCGGGCGATGTCGATCTGCTCGGCGGCGAGTTTCCGGGCGACCCTGAGGGACTTGGTGCTCCTGAAGGCGGACGCCTCGGCGGACTCGGCGCCGGTGCACTCGGCGCTGTTGGGGAGGCAGTCCGAGCCGCCGACGGCCACGACTTGCTGCGCGATTTCTGGATAGACGCAGAGTCGCGTGAGAGCCTCGCTCGCCGTTGCTTCGAGGCTGCGGTACTCGTCCTCCAGGCCCGGGGGCTGCATTCGCATGAAGCAGACCAGTGCCACCGAGGCGCGCGTCTCGGCCAGGTGAGCCCGGGCCTGCGGGTGACGCGCTACTTGGCCCACCAGAGATGCCACCTGCTCCATCAGACAGACGTTACCACCGTTGGACTTCTTCACGCATCTGCAATTTAAACATTATTGTTTAATTTTTAATTTTATTCTACATTTATTTATTATTTAATGGAGTATTAATGTGTTTTTTTTTTAATTTAATGTCCGTACAATTATGAAATTGTTTAAAATAAAAAGATTAGATTGGGAAAAATCTTGCAGTGAAATTTACCGCAATCAGAGTCAAATTTGCTTTTTTTTTTTCTTTAAATAACGAAGGGCCTACTCGCTTTTAACAGAAAACTCATGCTACATTTTATAGTACTTTTTCTTAACATTATTGTAAAATGTAATATAAATTTTATTAGAATTTGGTTTAGATCGAGTACATCCTCTAGTTAGTATGAAATATAGCAAATTTGACTAAACATTTCTCTCACTGTACCTTTTTGTTATTTGTTTAAATAAATTTATTCATAGCCTTTCTGGGTTTGGTGTTGTTATTCAAAAAATTACTTCATAGTTGCATGGAAAAATTCATAATTCTCTGGACGTTCTTCGGCTAATTAAAAAACACACATATATAGTGCTTCTGAATAGTTTCTTTATCGTTTGGTTTTAATCTACAGAAAAAAACCGGGAGGAAATGAAGTGGTGTAGATTTTTTGCAAGGAAATTGTCCATTGCCTTGGTGAAATTTAATTGGAATCGACCTGTGCGACTATTTATCCACTTTCTAAAAATAAAAACATGCAGCTGCTTATATCGTCGTGAATTCAGCACGTATCAAACTGTCATTAATCGTATTCGCAAAAAATGACTATTTTTAACAATCCGAATTTAAACATCGACAGTCCGCACTATATAAGTCAACCTACACTAAACCAAACAACAAAGTTCAATGAAAACCCGAAACTCTCTGCGAGTATACCACCCACACCTGATCCCCATAGTGAAACCCTCGAAAATGAAATAACTTACCTCAGTAACTTCTTAATCGAGTTGTACTTGACGATGGCGCCGACGCATCGTCCGGAGTGTGCCAGATTGTTGACAGCGGCGGTGGCCAGCAGGAGGGTCTGCTTGCAGCTGGTGCCCACGGCGAGGTCCGTGAGGGCGGACACCAGGGGCTGAGCGAACGGCTCGACGTACGGCAGGCCGACGCGGTCCATCCAGGGTGCGGTCACCTGGACAAGGAGGGCCGCCGCCTCGGACTTCTCCGTGTGGGGCGTCGCCTCGGCCGACAGCACCTCCGCCAGGATGTCCGGCCCGCCCTCCGCCACGAACTGGTCCACCGCCTCCAGACAGCAGCAGACGCTCGCCAAGGCGCGCAGGCTCGCGCAGCGCAGCTCCGAGGACAGCCGGCCGGAGGAGACCAGGCTCGTCAGGAGGGCGCGGATGCCGGAGCAGCGGGCCACGCTCGCACCCGCCCGGGCACCGGCCAGGCCCAGGGCCGTCAGGGCGGCCAAGGCGCCGCGGGCTGCGCTGCCACCCTCGCGCGGCGCGTCTTCTAGACCTCGTACCACTTTCTGGAGGTTCGAAAAGTTTTATTTTTAGATTTTTTTTTTATTAATTTTTGAACTATGATTGTTGTTTTATTAACTGATTCATTGATTGAAATATTGAACGGTTACAACAGTTTCTTTTTTTATTAATTTTTTAGATGATGATTGTTTTATCGAATGATTCATTGATTGAAGTATTGAACGGTTATAAATTAAAATGATTTCTTTTTGTTGTGACTCAGTGATATTTCGTCCCTCTGAAGTATAGAATTAGAGAAAAACTATATACTAATCACTAAATAGTAGGGCTCTTCCTACTAATTCTTAGTGAATTTCACTAGATATAGTAATTTTTTTACTAATTCAACTTTAGATAGATTGGGATGAATAATCAATGCAACTTTTGTAACAAAAGCTCGAACGAATGAATTGAAATTAAAATTTTGGAAGGAAAACGTTCTTTTTCGTGAACAATCTGCATATGAATTTAGTTACCTCAATGTAAAAGTCCAGGCGAGCATCCATAGCTTTGTCAACAGTACTCTTCAGCCGTCCGAGTTGAATCACGACGTTGCGTATGTTATCCTGCGACATGATTCTACGAGGGGGTGGTATTCCTAATTTCATGAGAATTCCAGCTGCCTCGGACTCGATTGACTGCAGCAGATTTCTGTCTACTTTGCCGCTCGTTGAATTCCTCATCGAGCTAATTGAACAGATTCATTATAAATCATTACTTTGCGCCTCTCGATCATCATGCGGATAGTTTTAGAAAACAATATTCGTCACGTATATTTTCTTCGCGGTATTGAGAGATCATTATGTAAGATACGTGAATCATACTCAAGCGATTGTCATTAACGTTAATGAATTCGCCTTTTGTCTCATCCGCCGACGGGACGACTCGCTAATTGTATAAGCCCGAAATTATCGCGCATTTAACGAGTGCTTCAAGTAGAAACTATTTCGGAATAAACACTCGTCATTTCCAACAAACGCCCCTTAATGCACGCTAATACCGTGCGAAACCTCCAAATAAATCTCATATATTCCTATTATAATTACCGCAAAAAAGAAAGCGTCCTTTTAATCCTTTAATAATATCAATAATAATAAAAAGAATAGCGTGAAAAATAAATAATAGCGAACAGTGTTATACTCACTCTAAAACTAGCTGGTATTGGACGTCGAACCTCTGGGCGGCGTCGATCATCTGCTTGGCCGCCGTGGTGGCGGACGCGGTGAGGAGCCGGAGGTCGCGGCTCTCGGGCTCGTCGTCGCGGTGCCGGCGCTTCGGCAGCGACTTGCTCTGCAGCGTGGCCATGCACTCGTCCTCGGTGTCCAGGTGCAGCTCCTCCAGCCAGAGCTTCACGGGGGCGCGCACGTCCAGACCCGCCGGCGTGGGCGACGGTCGACGGGGCCGCGAGCCCGACGCCGACGGCTGCTGCTCGTCCTCGGCTGGCTCGCTCGTGTACAGGAAGTCGTCCAGGCACTCGGAGGTGTGCGACGAAGCGCGGCTGTCGATCGGAAAGCGACGCGGTTAATTGGGTCGTGAGCCAGAAGCTAGTTTTTTTTCTTTCTTTTTTTTTTTTAAGCGATCGAAGTAGGGGTGCAATAAAAATAGAATTCGCGAGGGATTTATTTATTGTGTTGCGGCGAAATCGATTTTTCCGAGTGGCACGTGGAAAAATACGATTTAGCGCGGATGGAAAAAAAGTGACGCTTTTTGCGGCTGCTTGACTTGGAAAGTGCACCGCGGAACAACTATGACCGAAGGTTATTAGATTTTCTTCTCGCAAGATGTGTGTTAGCCTTTTTTTCTGTTGCTGCGTGTGATACTTTTATTATCGACTATTGATCGGTATAAAAAATTATTGGCACTGATCGGTATATAAAAAATTATTATTAAGAAACAAAAATTTCTTGTTTTCATCAACTGGAGGGCGTCTTCATTTAATTTTCATAAATCTATATATAATGGCACCCTAAGTCTAAAGCCTGAAATTGCCCAAACAGTCTTACAAAATTTAGTGGTATACTATACATCTAAATCCTCTGCGCAATCCCTTAAGCGTCTTATCTACAAATTCCCCGAAAGCCATTAGAGCGCCGATTATCATCGTTAAAGCGTCTCCCCGATCGAATTTCCGAGGCGCGCGAAGCGAAGGAAAAAAAAACGTGGGGCAATTACGTGCGAAATCGCCGGCGACGAGTCATCGCAATGTCCTTCCGAGCGAGAGGCGCGACCTTAACTGAGCCGGCCTCGACATAGGTACAGTGCTACTACTAGCCGCGTGCGCGCTCGTATTATCGCTCGACCGCGAGCTGTGCGCGCCGCGCATTATCGAGGAAAAGCCGCTTTTCCGCGTCCGCTCGGCTTGACTTGACCCACGGCCTCTCAGTACACCGCTCCCTTCTACCTGCGTTTTCCAGCAAAGTGCATAGGGTTTAGGAGCTGCTCCGTTATGACAGATAAGCGCGCGGCAGATGGAGAAATCGGCGGTGCATTGACATAGTAGCGAGGCGATTAGGTATATCGATGCACGTGTTAATATTGGTTTTAGAATGTTGAAGCGGAGTATCTCTTTTTTTTTAGATTAGACATAATTGATTAGAATCGAATGATACGATAAGGGTGTAACTACACTGTTGTTTTACAAAATAAAAAAATATCCTTTTTTTTATGTTTTTAATATAATAAACATACCAAACGTGTCTTAATTCTTAATATTGAATCATCAGTTGTATAAGATGAACAACCAACGTATACACGTTGTTTAAAAAGAAAATGTTTTAAAAAATTCATTCATATATTATTCTTTAAAATGAATTGTATAAAGACACGTGTACCTTACTTTATACTTTACTTTCGCATTTAATATAAACGGCGTGAAAATATGATAGACAGCGGACATGCGACACGCCTCCTCAGTTCTTGTATATATTGTGCGATTACGAGCCTCAAGTACGACAGACGAAGAAGAAAAGAAAAGGACAGAACGCGCAGCTGGGATATGAAATCAAGATCTCCCAGGCGGATACGCTCTCTCACAATGTCCGCCGATTAGCGAGTGACTAATCCGCGAGCGGCTTATCTCCCTCTCGCTCGCTCGCCGCGACTTTTCAACTCGCGCAAAATTCCAGGCCGGTTCGCTGGCTCGTCTCGCGGCATTCGCGATGCTAGTCACACTCCCGCGCCGGCCGATGAGTCCGCATTGACTCACGTATCGGCCGGCGGGACGAACGGCGCAGGTGCGACCTTTTATTTTTGGCCTACCGGGAGATATCCCCTTTCCTCGGGATGTAGGTACGCTGATTTCGGCGTATTGTGAATAACATGAAATCTCCTCTTGCGAGAAGTGCGCTGACTTCTTTTTTTACACCACGGGGAGATGTGTACTTGTCGAGGCGAGCGGCGGAGATGACCATCGACGATGGGAGATAAGGCACGGCTCTCAAAAGTGAAATGACGATTAATCGAAGTGTCGATCGAAGGTGTTATACACAGATTTTTTTTCTTTTAATTTCAGTGTGGGGGGATGGGAGAAACCGGATATAGACGTGCAGCCGTGACCTCATCGTTTATAATTAGCAGCTTGAAAAGAGTGCCATCGATAGATCAATCGGAGGTTTCGTCGTCGATTTGCTCGATTGCATAATAAATTTGAGGTTCTTGCAGAATCCTCGAAATAAATGCACGAACGTGACTCACGGCGCCTGTTCGGTTCATTTCAAATCGTTCCGCGCGCATCATGAATAAATCATCGCGTAATTGTAAACAAAACGTCGCGATGACGATTAAACTTTTATCAGCTGGTCTCTCGTCTTTCTTTCTTTCTTTTTTTTTTTGTTTCGTATCGCGCGCGTATTGAGTGCACAGCCACTCGTGATGTCGCGTAAGAGTTTGGAAATTGATAGTAGCCGCGATGCGCGTGCCTCTGTTATCGAATAGTGTAGGTGCACCTCAATCTCGGCATCTTGACAACAACTTGCCAGATAAGATTCAAGCGTGGGTGTCGCCGGAGGAGCTTATATTGCACTTTCAACGGTTTAACGGGTTTGATTTATATAATATTTTTATAGGTGCAGCTCGTGGCTTATCTTCCAAGCGGCTGAATCGAATGCGATATTTCGAATAGATTTTTAAATTTGAATCGATGGGTTTGGTGAGCTGCATTGAAAAAAAAATGAATTTTCGATGAGCCACGTATTTCACGGAGCGTCGTGCTTTATAAAAGAAACTTTAAAAGAAACTTAATGAAGTAGATGCGCATATTGTTATTTTTCATTGTCGGGGGACCGTAGGAAGGAGCAACCTTCGGCCTGCCACTGAAACGGATAATAGGATCGACCCATTTCTATTTCCCAGTGTGATACTTTTATCAAATAATATGAAAAATTCAATGAATACTTAATACACACGCAAAGCTCTTATCATTTTCGAAGAAGCTTTTAAGGCATCTAAAATTTATCAAAAAATGAAATCTTCAAGAGGAGTATCATCCACTGAAAGTAGGCTAAAGATGATAATCGAAAAAGACGACTCCCCCAGAAAGATCTTACGTCGTCGATTCCGAGTGGGGAACACGAGAATCGCCGATACTTACTCCCCCACTGCCGGCGCCGAAACTCCATGTACAATGCGAGGACGCGACGACGCTAATCGCTAAATTAGTGGGAAGCGCAACGATTCGCCTTATCGTTCATGGCGCATAGACTTACACCGGCCATGAAATGCCCGTCCCATTCTTTTAGAGGCCCTGCGATATCGTATTATATCCTCTACCTTTCGCGTACGACTTTTACTGCAATTCCATAGTTAGCTTCGATTCCACGTTACTGCGGTTTTTTTCTCAAAGGATTACGCAAGCGCGGCCCGCAATTGTTTAAAAATGTCATTGTTCCTTATAGCGTTAATTTATGTTAATTCATACGTTTAGCGACGAGTACAATACTCGTTATTTGATTTAATTAATGTGTTATTTATTGACCTTTTTAGAGAAGCCGTTCGCGCGTAAGTTTTGTTTGGCAACTTTATCGCTTTATAATTATTGATATTGTTACTCACGAGACAAGCGCGCAAACGTATTCGCATAACTCCGAGCCGCTATCAGTCCTAACGCTTGAACATCGTGCAAGTTACACAAATTGGTCCAATCAAAAACAAGAATTTCCATTACATTTTCCGCAATACTCCAATTTTCCGGCAGTAATAAATCTAATCGACGTTTCTCGGACGCGTGCAATAAAACCATCCCAATTAGCAGCGAAGCGCAATATTAAAAACCAATTTGAAGCGACTGCATAATTATAGCTGGCGACAGAGTCGATTATAATTGCATCGTAAAATCGTAAATTAGTCCTATAGTGGCAAGGAAAGACTCACCTATGGTCGTCGAAATTAATGCGACGTGGCAGCGGCGGGGGCGGGGGCAGCTCCAGGTAAGCCACTGGCCGTCCGGGCTGCTTCGGCGTGGAGGTGTGGGCGGGCACCTCGGGGACCCGGGGGTGGCTGCGGTTCCGTCGGCTGCTGCGTCGACGGCGACGTCGCCGAGGGGAGGCACTCGCCCCGGAACTGTCCGAGCGGCCGGAGTCCGAGAAGCCCGAATCCTGGCTCCGCTGGCCACGACTCGCTGGACTGAACGAGCGTTCCGCCAGAGCCGCTGCTTCGCCCGATGCTTGCTCCAGGCTGTGGATGACGATGTCGTGTTTTTAATGATAGCACGTGGATTTTATGTTTGTTCATTTGATTTTTTTTTTTTTTTTTTTTAGTAGTTAATCAAATTTGAATGAGAGCAGATGATTGTACTAGATTTTTATGTCATTAAAAATTTTAAATCTGCGTCCTGGATTTTTATTTCTCATTAGATGTCGCAGTTTTAAAAAACAAGATCCAGATTTCGTTAGAATAAAACGATTAAGTGACTATGGTTCGCGTGTAAAAATTTATATCTTGAATCAACAACTAAATCGAAATTCTTGGTGCATACTTCTGTGAGATAAGATATTGTAGGAAGTATTTGTTTGCCATTATATATTGTCTATTTATTCCAGACAGGTGTTATATTAAATAAAAAATAATAGAGAAAAAATTTAAATAAAAAAAAATGTCTAAATATTTAATTGATTCTAAGCGAAGCGCGTCCGCAATGGCATATTTATCCGAGTGTCTCCCTAAAATATGCTTTTGGAATGTAAATTGAAATTTTTTTTATTTCCCCGCTTTACTGAATGGACGAAACGTTTGATGACTCATAAATATGCGTAAGCTATGGAGTCCTCTGAAAAAAACTGGGTTTTTAAATCTTGATAACAAGCTGTCGGTGCGACGCTAACGATATAGTCGTTTGTTTTCTTTAGAAGCTCGCCTTTACAAACCGAGCTGCTCATTAAAATCCTTTCGTATAGTTGTATTCAATCTATTGTAGGTTTCCCAAGTAAACGTAAATTCATTTCACAAAAGGATTATGCACCAAGGAAAATAGCACGCCAAGCAACGAGCTACGGAGTCGATTGTCTATAACATCCGTAAATTTTTTTTTAATTCAATAAAAAATTGTATTGCTACTTATTGCTGTCTTCTAATAGTATTTCAGTAAATCAACAAGAGATCTCACTTGTCAATAGAATTACGCATACGATAAAACGTCAATTTCATCGTGCCAAGGTGTTGCTAAACGCAGCGCAAATCAGTTACGTAAAACAAGAAAAAAAAAAGGCGAGCAGTCGACTAATTCGTTCGCAAACAACTAAATTCACGGCGAATAATACACTGAAACTGAAAAATCCGCCAATGAAGTAATTCCTTTTGAAAATAAATTTATCAAACCGATCCAAAAGTTCCAAATATTTACCTATTAGACGGCGACTCGCACATCTCGATGTGTATGACAGTGGTGTTCTCGGCGTCGGTCGTGTCGCTTTCCGCCGCCTCCAGGACGTCCTCCTGGGACATGGAATGCATCTCCTCCTCCTGGTCCCTCTGCAGGTACTGCGGCCTCGCGGGCGACAGTCCCAGATCCCGCGACTCCATCTGCCCCCAGAATACCTTGCTCTGGTACCTCTTGAACCCGCTCATCTTCGCTTCGTCGCTCGATTAGCCGACAATTTATTCTCGGTCAATTTATTCCCGGGGAGCGGACGCCCGAGAAGCTATAAACTAAAACTGCAACGCGCGAAGAGGCGCTCGACAGCTGAGTCGGCGGTTTCACGCTTTGGTGCACGCTCGGGCGCGTGGCCCGTGCTCGCCGGCTGGCGCGACACCCCCTCGGCGCTCAGGTATACAATTTTTCTGGCTCGTCTTCGCTCCCTCGTAGGGCCCTCCCCTGCAACGGAATCCCCCGCGGCAGCTGCGATTTTATTGGCCCCCGATGCCCGAGCACTACGTACCTCCAGCCGGCATTTTTCGGCTTTTCCCCAATTACGAGGGTACCAGCTCTTACTTACTAAGCTCTCAGGTACGCGAGCTCTCGAGGTCCTTTGAGAATTTTTTTTGCTACTGCAAAATATTTTCACTCGAAAAATTGTATATTGTCTCTTAAATTGATTTCACTGCTTTTATTTATTGTTATTTATATATTATTCACAGTTCGTTTGCTCCGAAATCTTCGGTCTTCTCGGATCGTTTTGCACTTTCTCGCTCCAAAATCGCCGGGTCAACAGAATCAGTCCGATCACTCGGACGATAGAATTGGCACAATTTCGGCAAATCGATCGAGTGAAATTCGCGGGAATTTCTGAGCGACGATCCCACGTGAAGTCACCGCGCCGGTGACTTATAGCAGAGAGAGTAGAGGGGCAGCGCTCGTTGCGTAAATGCGTGCACACACCGCTCGGTTCGGCGCGCGCGCTGCGACTGATCGGACGGGCGCGGAGCGCTTCCGACTTCCTAGCGTCGCTGGCTCCTCCCCTCCGCGTTATCCTTCTCCCCCTGGGCTGCAGTGCTCGGCGCGCGCCGACTCCGGGGCCCGTGCATTGTGTGCACCCGAGGCTAAGAAGCGACGGGAGGCGGTCGGCGCGATGCTAATGCGCTCGAGGGGGCCCCTTTCTTACGGGAGGCTAACGGGAGGATTTTCCATGACAATGCCAGGTGCCCGACGACTTGACGACTGCTGCTGCTTTGAGGAGGCGTCGTGCTTCTCTTCGACTTCGACGTCGGGGAG
The DNA here is from genome assembly GCA_035582955.1 of Sycophila texana. Taxonomy (NCBI): domain Eukaryota; kingdom Metazoa; phylum Arthropoda; class Insecta; order Hymenoptera; family Eurytomidae; genus Sycophila; species Sycophila texana. The sequence continues at coordinate 15,866,580 of JAWWEN010000020.1, read as the reverse complement.
GATGAATGTTTCCATTGGGCGGTTGACTCTTTGATGACCGTCGGTGTCAATATTTGAGTGTCTTCATTGAGATTTTCGGGATCGTTTTGTTGTCTGGTGGTTTTGCTTCTATTATTGGAAGAAAAAAATGGTTTGTGTCGTTAGGATTATTTTTATTGTCAGGAAGTAATAAGCTACGTTGAGCCTCTCGGTATAACTATTAAATGAAATGCTATTTTATTCCAGATATAAGATTTCGATGATTTTGATGATTAATTGTTAGTGTCTTTGTGTCGCTCTTGAATTTTCTTTTCAGATTTTAATCGAGAGCATTGAAAAATTTCTTTTGTTGCGACAAAAAGTTATTTTTTTAAAATGAAATATTAAATCTTAATTTAATAACAATTACAAGTACAACAACGAGTGCGAGTCGATTGATAAGAAATTTAAATCATTTAATTTAGAGCGCGATAAACTATAATTTATAAACATTTCAATTAATATTTGTATATTTTCAGTGCACCTTTTTTTCAAAATAGATAATACATTTCGTTAAAAAAAAATAATTCAATTCAAAGATAAGAGTAGGTTATTCCAAATAAAAACTTATTATTATTTCATTGTAATTTTTAAATCGCCTAAAGTAAAATAAAAAAAAAGGTTACAGAATGTACGGAAATATCACAAAGAGCCATTCATTTTTATCAGCGAGCAATAAAAGCAAGTGTAGGCCTCCAAGGATCCGCCTCCCCTCCCACAATCTCACAGAATAAAAAGGCCTCTCCGCGTCTTTATCGGACGCGCCTTCGCCCAACTTTTCCAGCCGGACGAGCCTCGAAGACACCAGTTGCCCATATTTACAGAGCGATAAAACAAAGCACCGCGCGGCCAACCGTCGCGGCCCGCATGCAGGGCGCGAAATCGCGCGCGTAAAAACGAAAGTGCGCTCGCGACCAGACGCACACCCATATATACCGAAAAAGCGCGTAGAACCACGCGGGGCGTACCAATATATGTTATAGTTCCTATAAGTCGTAACCGCCAAAACGAGTGGAGCGCCGGTTTTTTTTTTTCAACCCCCGACGCACCCGGGGGATGAGAGCTGCCGAGACCGGGCGGAGCCGCCCCTTCGCGCTATAGTTAGCCCCGCGAGGGGAGAGAAGAAAGAGAGTCGAGCGCTGGGCGTAACGACTTCGTGGACCTTTAAAAAACGCGCCGGCGACGTATTTAAATAGCCGCGGCGTCGAGTTTCAGGAGTCAGAGGATGTGGCGGCATTAATGGACTAGGGTTTTAATTGGGATCGCCAGAGATCCGCGGTATTTTTAGGCGTTCCGAGTAGAGGCATCCAGCCAATGTTTTTGAAGGTTTTAGGTGAATAGATTGTGCGCTTGTTTGCTTTTGCGTGGGGTGGATTTCTTTTTCAGATGCAGAATTATTAACATTTCGTTGAGTTGAAAAGTTGGGGGAACTGTTGTTGGTATATAATAATTGTTTGATGTTCCTTCTGGGCAAAGCAGTTTGCAAAACAGGGTCATGAGCGTGTACAAGTGAGCCGCGTACTACGAGATCAGATGAGAAATAGGGCACGCTGAAGTTCCAAATCAAGTCTCAAGTTTCGTCTCTTCCGATGCACACACAAAGTACAAGGCACTACCTAATTATCGGCAAAACTGCATCCACGTGCTCTTGCATGCATGCAATAACTTTGTATCCTTTAATTTTGATAAAAGAGTGAAAATCACTTTCAAAATAAATTTTAGAAACCTTTTAGTGAAGTCATTTAAATAGAACGATTTTATTTCAAATACACAATATTGCATTCCTCGAAACACACCATATTTCAAAAATCCTCGTCGTTGAAGAGACGTCGACGAAGTATTTGACCCAAAGAATTTCCGAGTGAAAGTAGCCTATACCTTATCGCGATTTCCCTGAAAATTTTTTCGTCACTTTGCTCCACTCCAAGTTCTTTTAAACAAACGCAAAAGGTCGACCTCAATACCTTCCAACACTTAAAAGCTATTATATAATTTCTCAATAAAAAAAATCAATAAAAAAACATTTTAAAAAAATCATTAAAAAAAAAGAAAATATCAATATCTATAAGTACTGGAATCCCGAGCATCGACCCGAAAAAAAGGCCTACTACACTCGAGCTCGCGCGAATCGTCGCGATTACGGGCATCGTCGCTCGGAGGGCCACCAGGTGTGACGATCGCCCCCTACGCAGGAGCGGCCGGGGGTCGGCCGGAGAGGAGCGGGTGGGCGCGCGCGCGCGCCCGTAAAAACGCGTTCCGCGCGAGCTGGCCCACGCGCCGCTCGGTGCATCTGCTCGCTCGTACGCCCGACGATTTCCAGACGCGCGTGCCGCCGCTCCCCCCTCACTACGCGCTTCCTCCCCCGCCGGGCCCGATCCTTATCTCGAGGGGGTTCTTTCCGCGACGCGCGCGTATGTGCACTCACCCGTCCTTTTTTTTCAGCGGGTGTGGAAAGTGTCTCCGGATGCGATGCGCCTTTAAGAGCCACTCGAGAGGAGGATCGTAAATTCGACCGAGTGTTTGTTTAGCGTAGATCAACGCCGGCGCGAGAATTGGAGTGGATAAATCGCGGGATGCGCTTGGAGTTTCACGCAGAAGGAGCCTTGGCTTTGTTGTGGTTTCTGCTTCGTTGAGGTGTGGGAGTAATATCGTAATCTAACTGCGCTGGAAGTGATTTTATTTCTTTATTATGTTTTTTTTTTGCGAGGATGATACGACGATGTGTGCATTCGTGGGAAGATAAAAAAAGAAAACGCCGAGATCGTCGGTTGAGTCACTTAATATAGCTTATACAGTTTGGATCTCTTTTTTTTTATACGTATATATACAACGACGAGAGTGATTCACGCGAGTGTCATTATGACTTTTCACGAAAAGAAATATTATAAATTAATTATAACCGCGCCGATAAGGACACGCGTTTAATTAATTTCCAGGCCTCGAGCGCTCTCGATAAATCAATATACCGATGGAAATGGGTCGCAGTCTCGCGCGGACCGCAACGTGCGAGGAATCAAAAACGAGTTTCCGCGTTTAAAATCCGCTAGCGCAATTTGCCCGTCTTATCCGCCTCGAATCTTAATCGACGCCACTTCCCGCCGCGTTGCACTTCCCATCCCCCTTCGGGCGCTTATAGCACCGCGGAACAACATCCCGCCTCGAGATCGCCGCCTTCGACCTCGCGGCCGGCTCTAATCACCGCCCGACTCATTCATCGGGCCCGATCGGCGTTTCGCAAGCTCCGCGCGCGTTTCCCGATAAGCGTGCGATCGCGTTCTACGTACCTTAAGTAACGCCGTCTCCTCGACGCAGGTACGAGCGGCTTACCTATTTCCGTCTCCCCCCTCGTTTTCCCGCTCGCATTCCCCAGCGATGAGGCCGAGCGCACGTGCGCCCGTACAGATCACCGGCGTGGAATGGTCGGACCGCTTTCGCGCGCCCTTTCGGCTGCAAAGCGGCGAATTCGCGACGGAGCGAGAAATCTCGGCTGACTCAGCCGACTCTGCGACGCTGAGATCACTTCCTTTGCGGTGTACATTAATATACGAATTTTCTTTTTATATCATTGTTCCGAGTGCGATGAGATAGCTCATGCTTTGATGGACGCATGGGTTGTGCGTTGAGCGATTTATCGATTGGATATATGAACGAGCATTCGTTGGGTTTTAACTGAGATCGAAATTTTCAGGTCGGATAAATAGACTTTCTCGAAGTAAATAGCGATTGAGGTGAGTCTGCGATTACGTCACGGTGTAAACTGTGAGTCAATGATCCCCGTTATCAATTTAATTGCGTAAGTCGAGTGTATTTATTTCATTCATCAGTACAATGGATTATATTAGAAACATACTCGCTAAACATACTCCTTCTCTAAAGCAAATACATATTTATAAAGTAAAATTTTAATTTCTTTCTTTCTTTAATTACTTTCTTAAATTTAGATAGAAACATCAACATGCTCCCTTCTATTTTTTATACAAAATCTAATGATCCAAAAAAAAAAACGTTCCTCTCTATTAATAAAAAAAAAATATAAACTCAAGTGTTTCATCTGAAAAAAAAATAAAAAAACAATAAAAATCCACCACCTTGACTACCGCTGGACCAATATTTGAAATCCGTCGCACCCGCCATAAGGAGGAGTGGCGCGCGAGCGCGACGGCGACGGATGGGGCTGGATGATCGCTAGTCACGGGCGCACCCTTATTGTCGCCTCTATTTCGAATGGGGGACAGCTGCGAGGAACCGTTACGCCGCGCGCATATGTGCCGGGCCGCGCGCGCGGCCTTATATACCTCGCTCTCCGGAATATTGATTATACGCGCGGGCCTTTGTGTCCGGTGCCCGCGGAAGCGAGTCTTAAGTCGCCGCCCGAGATTCCGCGCTCGCGCTCATATAATGGAAGTACAGTCGAGGGTAACTGCGTGCCCCATTGTCGCCGCGCCGATGAGTAATTGGTCAGGGCGCACTCGCCCGTAACGAGGCACTTTTTATTTCGGGCGAGGAGTTCCTGGCTCGAGGTGTCCGCGCCTTTTGTCAAGGAGTTGCGGCGATTTCGTGCAGTTTCGCTCGCGGTAATTGACTGCGGGCTTTTCGGCATTTCGGTTGGAGATGAAGGAGGAAGCGCTAATTGTACTTTTTTAGAAGCATGAATGGGCTCTAGGCGTTCATTCATAGTTTTTTTAAATGCTGCGGCGAAGGTGAAAGTTGAATTTTTTAAAGGGATGGTGGCGACTTTTGGTGCCTGCGAAAAAGAATAAATTTACTTTTACGCAGTTATGCAGAGCAGTATTTTTCATTTGTATAATTGTATTATAATAGTTACTTTTTAAGCATAGTTTATGAGAAAATTATTTGATAATATTCTAGTTATTTTTCTAGTAAATATACTTACATTAATTAAATGTCTGTAATAATGTAATTAGTAATATATCGAAATATAAAAATGTAATACAGATCTTTCTTTAAAAAAAAATAGAAGAATTTATTGTAATATGATAATGGAAAGTATTTATCAATACATTTATTTATTCTGTATAAAAAAAAAAAACAATAAGAAATTAGTTTAGAGATAAGAGTCTATAATAAAATTATCGATAAGTAATCATAAATTTATAGTTAAAGAAAGATAATATAGAATTGTTAACAGTTAGAGTCCAAATTTAATAAACTGCAAACAATTTTTTTATACTTTCTAAATAAAATCAGATACAAAGATGCACACACTTGCATTTTATATCACCTTATAAGGAATCGAATTCGGAGCCAGCACGTACTCGCGACCACGTGATTGCCTTCCTCGTGCCCTCTATCGGTCAGTCGCTGTTCTCCATTCGATAGCTCGATTCTCGATTGAACTTTCGACTCCCTTCTGCTGCTCCAAAAGCGAAAAGGAGCTTTTCATTCATGAATTTTTTCCTATTTGTTTTCAAGATTTTCATTCGATTGACGTCGTACTATTGTTTTTGCTATTAAATACCAACAGAAAATAGCATCGAACGGAACAATCCGCGAATAGATAATTCTCTAGATCTGGATTTTCAATCTCCCTCGTCACATTGTGAGTCGATATCGAACTTCATCCCTATCGAGAGCGAATGAACAAGAGGACATCTCTCTCGTGTTTTCTTGAGTGGGAGTGGGATCAGTTCTAAGTGATAGTTTGCCCGGTTTCTTTGTAAAAACTAAAGTAATTTAGCGAAGACAACAAAATGGTAAGTCTGTTTAATTGATTCTGTACAATCGGTAATTCTGTTATTCCATGATGAAGTCGAAATTGTCAGGCAATTCGTTGAGAAAATCGTATGTCTACCGGCCCTCCGCCTCTGTGCTGACAAATGGCGCACGTGCCTCGTTTATAGCGAAAAAACGTTTATTCATTGAGGGAGTGGGCCTCGTTGGAAACCGAATTATGTAAATTTCGATACATTATTATAAAAAATAATGTGAAACCATTGTTTACAATAAACATTGGTAGACCTTAAGACATGAGTTATTAGTTTTTTTTTGTTGGTTATAATTGAAGCTTGATGCCAGTGCAAGTTATAGATTATTATCTTTGAATGCTGGTTTAATGCCATTTTAATTATGAGATTTTGAATGTTTGCAGGTGTCGTTAAATCCAGTGAGAATTTTGAAAAATGAAGCTGAAGAAGAGAAGGCTGAAATAGCTAGGTTGAGTCTTTTCATTGGCGCGATAGCCATTGGAGACCTTGTTAAGTCAACTTTGGGTCCAAAAGGTATGGACAAAATTCTGGTATCCTCTGGACGCAGTGCAGGTCAGGTGCAGGTCACAAATGACGGTGCTACGATTCTCAAAAGTGTGGGTGTAGACAATCCGGCAGCAAAGATTTTGGTAGACATGTCAAGAGTACAAGATGATGAAGTTGGAGATGGTACTACATCCGTCACAGTGTTTGGTGAGATACTAACAATATTTTCTTTTCTTTTAAGAAGTTGTTAAATGTTGTAGAAGTATTAATTTATTTGTTTTATGATTTTAGCTTCTGAATTATTAAAAGAAGCAGAAAAATTGATTGGCCAAAAGATCCATCCTCAAACTATCATTGCTGGTTGGAGAAATGCAACAGCAGTAGCTAGAGAAGCTCTGCAGAATGTAGCTGCTGATAACTCAGCAGATGTAGAACATTTCCGTGAAGATTTGTTAAACATTGCTCGTACTACCCTCAGTTCTAAAATCTTGTCACAGCATAAAGAACATTTCAGTAAGTTGGCTGTGAATGCTGTTCTCCGTTTAAAGGGATCTGGTAATTTGTCAGCCATTCAGATCATCAAAAAGAGAGGAGGAACACTGGCTGATTCATTCTTAGACGAAGGTTTCCTTCTGGACAAGAAACCTGGTGTGCATCAACCACAGAAAATAACAGATGCAAAAATTCTTATTGCAAATACTCCTATGGATACTGATAAAATAAAGGTTTGTTGTATTGGTAAATTATGCATTTTCATGCATAAAGTAATAAATAATTAAAAATTAATTTTTCTGATAGGTATTTGGCTCAAGAGTACGCGTTGATTCTATGGCAAAGATTGCTGACTTGGAACTGGCAGAAAAAGAAAAGATGAAGGTATGTTAGCTATGTGAATCAATTTAAAAAACTTCAATTTCACAATATTAATTTTTCTTCTCATTTTACAGGATAAAGTAGACAAAATTATTAAACACGGTTGTAATGTATTCATCAACCGACAGTTGATCTACAATTACCCCGAGCAATTGTTCGCCGATGCCGGTGTAATGGCGATCGAGCACGCAGATTTCGATGGAATTGAAAGACTAGCTCTTGTAACCGGTGGAGAAATTGTGAGCACATTTGATCATCCTGAACTGGTCAAACTTGGAAAATGCAATACGATTGAACAGGTATATTCAGTTACTTGAATAGATAAGAAGAGTAATTAAATAAAATATTAAAAAATTATTTTTATTCGTAGGTAATGATTGGCGAGGACACGATAATCCGTTTCTCAGGCGTAGCTCTGGGTGAAGCTTGCACCATCGTCATCCGAGGAGCTACCCAACAAATTTTGGATGAGGCTGAGAGATCTCTGCACGATGCTCTGTGTGTTCTCACATCGACAGTCAAGGAGTCAAGGATAGTTTACGGAGGAGGCTGCAGTGAGATGGTCATGGCTTGCGCCGTAATGAAGGCTGCGGCCGCGACGCCTGGCAAAGAGGCTGTAGCTATGGAGGCGTTCTCTCGTGCTCTGCAGCAACTGCCTACTGTCATCGCCGATAATGGTGGTTACGATTCCGCTCAGCTCGTCAGTGAACTCAGAGCTGCGCACAATTCTGGTGCTTACACCATGGGTCTCGGTATGTCTTATTTTTTATTGTTATTTTATTTTTTATGAATGGCTCTTATTTAAATTTTATAATTTTTCTTTTTTTATAGATATGGATAAGGGAGAGATCGCTTGCATGAAGAAATTAGGTATTACAGAATCGTGGGTTGTGAAGAGGCAGGTACTTCTTAGTGCTGCGGAAGCCGCTGAAATGATTCTTCGAGTCGATGATATCTTGAAGGCGGCGCCCAGAAAGCGAGTCCCTGATCACGGTCGTTGTTAAATTTCTTATTTGCAAAATTCTCACTGAACTTATTCATTACCTCATGTCGCGATTATTCACTTGTCGAAAGATAAAAGGTTAATAATACTTTTATTATATTTGCACGTTTTCTTTTAATTATATCAAAAATCTTTACAGCTAATTCTTAGCCATTGACATGTTGACAAATGAAAGTTTTACAAAAAGCTGGGTAAATGCTATTTGAATTCACTTAAGTCAAAGGAAAATGTGCTCCATAATGCTACTAAATATTTTTAAACGATGCTAAGCTTAATATTTTCTACGATTGTAAACAATATCACCTAAGAGTTTACTAAGAAAAATAAAATTTGCATATTTTATATGTTCAAAACTGAGAATTATTTTAAAAAATCTTGACACTTTTATTTATATCAAATACTTTCAAAACTTTAATAAATATCTTTTTTACAAGTTGTAATAAAACAGCTGCAACTTTTGTACATTGTGTGGGTTTGATGTATCTACTACAAAACATTTGAGCTACAAAAATTACTAACGAATTTTTTACATTTATATTTTTTATAAAAAAAAGTTAAAATAATTTTTAAGGCCTTTCTATACTCTTTAATGACCAAATGGAAAATTAGTAAGCAAATCGTAGTTTAGGATCATAGTCCAACTTATCAAGATTTGGTGTACAAGCATAGTTGATCATTGGTGGAGGACCACACATAAGGACTAGAGTGTCGGATGAAGGTGGATACATGTGTTTAGAGATCATTTCATCATTTACAAAACCTGTACTGTATTTCCACCCATCACTGCTTGTATCAACTGTGTACCAAACTTTCACTTGATCTGGATGTTTTTCAGCAACTTCATCTAGTTCTTTTCTTAATAAAATGTCTTTCTCAGTTTGATTTGCATACAATAAGGAAACTTTTGTTTTATCTTGAGGATCTTTTGTTATAGCTCGAATAAGTTGTAACATTGGAGTGATACCTGTACCACCAGCAATCATCACTACCTATTAAAAGACATAGAAATTAATTATTTGGCAAGTAAGTTAGATGACAATTTTTTATTTAAAGACTTACTTTGGAAACGGAATATACTACTGGTGGTTCTTTTCTCAGCAGCTTGATAGCGAATTTACCCTGTCCATTGTAAACAAGCCTTCCCGAAGGCCCTCTGAAATCTATACTATCTCCAATTTTCATACTTTCAAGATACTGAGACATTTTTCCACCCTCTGGGAACTTAGGATGGACGTTTTTGAAGTAAACCTAAGAAAAAAAAATAACTATAATGGTATTGTAAAAACAGTATTTTCAAATATAAGTGTATTGAATATTTACTTTTACTACAAGGTCTACGTGGCCCTGATCATCGTCACTGGTAACTGGAGTGTATGCACGTATTATAACTTCTCCATTGATATTTGCCGTTAAATGCACATGCTGTCCAATAGGAAGACCAAGAACATGTTTCGGACTTGGCAATCCAAATCTGTATAGTCTAGTGTCATGACTTATAACTTGTTTTTCAATTAGCGGCAGACTATACTTTACAGTTGGCTCGACAAGTAAAACTTTCTTTTTCTTGTCATCTTTGAATGAGAGATATAACTTAACTGCTACACCAACTGCTATTAATGTACCAACAGCAGCCAACACCGGCAGGACCTGGAAGTTATATAAATAACTTAGTCTACAATGTATGGTAGAATGAATGTATTGTGAATTCTTACATTATGTGACAAATTCTTTTATTTAAATGACACATATTTTAAATGTTTAAAAAAATTTAATTTTCAATATATGATGCAATGTTATTTTCAATTTTAAATCAGTTACTAAATATCTTTAAGACAAAAAGAGCGTTATTACAGAAAATAAATTTTCAGATTTAATAAAGAAAAGTAAAAAAAACAGACTGAATATAAAAAAGAGCTAATAAAACAGTGAAATTCTTGCCTCTTGCTCCGAAGCTAAAAAACGGATAAAACGCTGCACTCATCTACAATGCATAAGTGATGAAGTCTTTTTTTCAAATCACAGAAAAAAAACGAGTGAATAGCAAAAAATTGTTTTTAATTTTCAAACGCTAGCAAGATCAAAAGCAAAAGCCTTGCGAGTTGAGGTTAATGGATTTAAATGTAGAAGAGGCATCAACGCCTCGCGGACGCTCTAAAGAATTTCCACATAAGAAAAAAGGAGAGGCTCCCATGCAACCAGCACAATGCGAGCCTCGCTTTTCCAGCAGGTGAGCCAAGTGCCTAAATCGAAAGCCAAGCGAATGAATAATTAAGTGCGAAATCGATCTTGTCGAATCAGTAATTACCAATTGTGAATTTGACATCGGAGATAAATGGGATCTCGGATCCGTGCGTGCGGTCGGAGTATGGTCGCGGGGTTCACGGCGGCGCCAGCGCTAGCACGTGGTCTCTTCGTCTCTCCCGTCGTCTGGTTCTCTCGCGGCCACGAATCCACGATGCGGCGATGTCCGTGCGACGCGAGTGATGTACTACCTATATATATATACAGGACGCGTAATATACTTCCAGTGGCGCGCGCGCTAAGATCACGCACCCGGCGAAGGTCGGCCCGCGAGTAGGTGTACTACTGTACTCTACTGTAGGCGTATACTTAGAAGGTAAACCGCGGTATGGGAGCGATAAAAATCCGACTGGAGACTATAGAGAGACGAAGTAAACAGGTAATACGTGCGCTCCAAGATTTGGACTATGGAGTTCCGGCACGTTCGAGCGAGAGTCGAGGATTGTTACGGAATAGCATCGAGGCTGAGTTTGAGCTAAGCCGCCGCCAGTCGCCGGCGCGAGCAATTTTCGGCGTGCTCTCGAATTTAGAACTTTTCAGGCGCGCTCCGACGCATTTACATTCGTATGTATGCGTAAGTATGCGGATCCGTGAAAGCGATGTATATAAAGTACGGGTGCCTGAACTCTGGGATTTATACGGAAGCATACAAAGTGTATATTTACTCTTTTATTAGGTGCGGGCGCGTTGGTGCATCAATAGAAACGGTAATGAGCCGATAATTAGTACGGTATCGGTGAAAATGATTTGTTTAAAAGTAGCTCTTTGTTTGCACGGGCACGATGTGAAATTTTAACGATTATGGATACAGAGTATCTATTTGCATAGCAATCGACACTACCGTCGCATTTTTATTCACGTATAGCTAGAGGTAGTTATTCAAATTATTCAATTAGTTAATTCCATAATTTGATTTGACGATTTACATTTTCAGAGCATCGCTGTTATTAATGGCTTATCGACCGCCGTTTATCACGAAAATTAAAATATGTGCATCACGATATCAATCTGGAACATTCCGAAGACAAATAATACACTCAAGGTTACTAGAAAAAAGAAAAAAGTCGCGAGATCGCAATGCTGACTAAACAAAAATTGACAAACGTCGTGACAATATTACACTGTGTATAACAGGTAATCATATACTTCATAAGATGATTAAAAACCCGTTATATACAATTGAAAAAAAATTATAATGCGAAACTCCAATTAAAACAATGTACAATAAATTATTTAATTAACAATTAATCGTTTCTCGGCAGACAGACGACCGACTCTTCTAAAAAAAGGGATGAAGCAAGAACGGATGCGGCGTAGATCCAGAAAGATGAACGGCCCTCATCTCCGCTCGTCACACATATTCCCGGAGCAAAAGCAAACAGCCGTCAACCGGGCGGCGAGATGTAATATGTACACACCCGTCCCTTCGTCGCCGCACGCACGAAAACACAGGCGTGCACGTGCGCCCTTTAAAATAGTCGCGCGCGCGATTTCCGTCAGGCCCAGCTTCCTGCCCGTCTATTTCGGGCGTGCCCCCCCCCCCCCCCGTGCATTTACCTCCGGCGTGTCGGAGCCCGCCACCGTCGCCTCCTGGTTCATCCTTGACCCTGAGCCGCTGTCCCGGGCGCCACACGCACTTTTTCGCAGCGAGCCACCGACTGAGGATCGCTCCGAGATCCCTCCTTGCTCCCCCAAAGTGCGGATCGGAGTCGCGCGATATACTCGGTGACTCGCAAGTAGCTGGATCAGCGATAACAGGCCGATGGATTGTACGCGAGACTCGAGCCTACACTGCTTGTTTTCTATTCTGTTGGGATCAAGAAAAAAGGAGCGAGCCGGGATGCAGTACTTCGGGCGCTGCCGTGGTTGAATGAAAGTTATGCCGTCATGCAGGAGGATTTGTGCAAGGTAGTAGGTAGTTTTTGTGAGCTTTTTTTTCCTTATTTGTAAGCGAACACCTACTTATTGAGCTTTAAAAAATGTGTGCAATACGTTACCATAATTATGACGATCGTTTATACACTTATGTTATTAAATTTAATTTGTAACAATCTTAGAATTTTGTTTTATACATATTTCAAAATACTAGAAATTTATATTTTCAAAAATTCGAGAAAAAAGTATTAATGTAAATGTTATTATTTTTAGAAAAGCGGCGCGAACGAGATAGTAACGCACCTATAACAAAGATTATAGCAGTCACTTATATAACAACCTGTCAAGTTATCAACGGAACAATTATTTGCAGTCGTTTTGGCAAATTCTGTTATGAAAATAACATTTAAAGTTGTTTGTACTGTAATTTTATAAATCATCAATGCTTAAAAATCTCCATTGATAATTATTGCTACGAGAATTTATGAAAACTTTATATTCGTCCTTTTTTAAATTTACAGTAATCAGCAATCCAATTGAGATAAAAGCGAAAAGCAGCTTTAACAGAAAAGATATATTTAGCAGCTGTCTTAAATAAGAAAACGTGTAATATTGTACAAAGTACCTCGAGCTAGGAAGCACTTTTGCAGAAGCTGCAGAGCATTGGATTGTTTCCGATATGGATTATGCCTATAAAGGCTACGGTTCCGCTTTCTTCAATTTTAAAATCGTTGAGCGAAATTATTCAGCTATAAAGGAGACTACATAAATTTTTAGTTTGAAATTCAATATTTTTAAGAAATATGAAGATATGAATACCCCTAATATCTTACAGAAACATTATAACATGTAAGCATTGACTGAAAAAAATTTCTTAAAATAATTCATTATGCCATGATTATATTAGTTACAAAAACTTTTTTTAATATACACAGAATTTTACTTTAGCTTACTTTACTTAATTTCAGATCACACTAAACAAAAAAGATTAAGAAGACATATTAAGACATAATGAATATACTATGACCAGTTTCAATTACTTCAAAATGGTAAAATAAATGGAATAACAGTTCACCTCGCAGTACTTTAGAGCAATAGACGTTAAATCAAAGCAAATTTTGCTTATTAAATGTTTAAAATTATTTGACGTTTCACAATGAGCTAAAGCGATTTTCTATTACTTGTTTTCAAAGCAGGACGAAGGCTGCGATAATTCTCAAGTAATAGTGTCTCATACATAAAATCCTGACAATGAGGAATATGTAACAAATGTGTTTTCACATTATTCTACAACTCGCTTTGTACGTCAGCGGGGAAAAGAAAAAGTAAGAGTTCATCGGAAAGCATCTCGTCAGGCGTTGGTCAGTAAAAAGTAGTTACGCAAAAGGGATATTGGTTCTGGAAGAATTACGTCTTATGGACGATTATTTTTGTTTGTTTTTAAAAGCTGAAATATTAAATTGCTTTGATTTCAGACTAAAAAAAAAACACGAGTACTAATAACTTATTTTTCTCTTGTCGCATGAATTGGGAATTTCCTATTTCAGCAAATTTTTGTATGAAAGCATTTTCTCTAAATGGATTGCTCAAGTTTTACAGTTGATTTCGTAATCTTAATTATAATATAACTATAGTTGTTCCTCGAACTTTTCTTAAAAGCATATGCGAAATTTTCTAATTAACAGATGTTTGTGTGATAAATCGGATAGCTACCATTTTAATTACTTTAAAAAAAATTGTCTATTATGAAAATATATTTAAATTTATTTAATTAGTTTTTAATTATGAAAGGATACGTGATATCAAATTATAGAATTAATTACTCGTGTTCCATATATGAAACTCGTTATATACATTTCTTCGGCTACGTAATTGTAGATTAAACAATTTAAAAAATTATCATGCGCCGTTACGTTTTTTTTAAAGATTACATGTTACGTATTAACCTATGATAACAAGTGCATCATATTCCGCTCGATTCTCGAATAGTTTTAGTAGATTGAAGGAATCCCTCTCAACATCTCTAAAATTTCTAATTAATAGTATATTACACAACAAAAGAGATAAAATAAGAATTGTCTCAGATCGCACGTAAATTGCCTTCGGCTCGGGTGACAAACGTCGTGCGATCTGATAGGCATTCTTTTTTACTTCCCATGTAGTGTATACTATTTTTCACTACAACTGTGTTGAAATTGCTACATTCTCCGTACGGTGCAGGGTGGGAATGTGGTACTTTTGACGCGGGTGTAGTAAAAAAACTATTTCATTCATTATTTATAAGCGCAAAAGTAATTCAAATTTTTGCATTCGTATATTTTTTTATTTTGTGCTTACATTTTAAAAAAGATATAAAGTATAAAATTACTATAGCCACAATTTTTTTTATTTTGATAAAAATTCTATTTGATTAGCAAATTTGTAGTGAAACTCATTAAAAAAAATGAAGATTGTGCAATCTCGACTTTTTAATTTGCACCCTTTGCAAAATAAATAGGAAGTGTCATTATCAGTATTCGACTAATTGTTAAACTCTGATAGAGCAATGCACGTGCGACAAACGAATCAGTGGAATACTTAATGAATTTTGAAAAAGATGCTGGACCCGCGTGTACTGCCCGGAGAATTTCAGTTGTACAGCTGTATATAGTGTACACAAGCGTTTATCGGAGCAACGATATGAGCGCCCCATCCTGGCCTTGATACAACTCCCATTTGGTGTTACTCAATTTATCAAATTCCGGCCAATTAAGTCTCGGAGCCGAAGATGATAAATAACGTTTCCGAAAATAAGAGGACAGTCCGGCAGAGGCGTCATGACAGTAGTGTAGTTCCCTTCCTCGAACGAATCGAACCTTACGATGTTACGTCTACTGTGGTGTGTACTCTCTTGTCGTATCTTTAACTCTTTTTTTTTGTTATTTAAGTGCTCAGTGGAGATCTTTGAATGAATGAATGCATTAATATCGATTGTTGGATGCCTTAGCAATGTGATTTAGTGAATTGTTATAATTTTATAGATTATTGATGATGAAATAAAAAATTTTTTATGTTTTAACTGCAGTGGAAAAAGTGTCTTTTTGCACGTCAATTAATAATTGTAAATTAAATAACGTAAATCATATAATTAAATAGTTTTTATTTTCTAAATTTTTAGCAACTCGAAATAAAACGTAAATTGAAGTTGTTAAAAATTGTATTAGATTAAATAGTTGCATTCATTCTTTTTTTTTTAGTGGAGATAATTGAAAATGAGTATTTTAAAGTATTTCATACTGAAATTTTACGGTAAATGTTTGCTATTCTTTATGCGATATTATTTTTATGGTTAAACTAATTAATTTTAGTTAAACAAAATTGTAACAATGATAACTTATTTAAAAAAAATATCTATATATCAACATAAATCAATTTTTGTTTTAAAGGTTTTCCGCGGTGGCAACCGGAATTGTAACAAGTCAGATGGATTTTGCGTACGACGAATGTCGCACGTCTGCATGCGATGGAGTTGGTAAATTCTGACAAACATATATTTTTATTTTTATTTATATTAAATAACCTGTGAGCGTCATTTCACGATTGTAAGGACTGCATTGTCAGTTACGTGCTTACTGTATTCAAATAAATTAAATGACGGTCGCTAAAATAATAAGAGTAATTTATAATGTTTAAAAAAATAAAAGCAGTGAATTTTCAAACTAATTAAAATTTTTTAATAATAGCAACGTTTTTTATGCATGCTAACTTTACTTAAATTTTGCATACAGCTAAAAAATTAAACGAGAATATCAATTACAAAATCCATCCGTGCGACAACTTTCGTAAGTACTCCTGTCGGTCGATTGATGACAGCGAGGGCAGTCGAAGGAGCTTTATGAATGGATTTAATAGTCTAAATACAATGGAAAATAATGATGCTGACTATTTCAGAGGTATACTTAAAACTTATTTAATATTACTCACATATCTTATTTTGAAATAACATATTTTTCAAATTTTAGAGATTTTGGAAAACAGATTAACAGGCGAGGAGAAGATAAGATCGCTAGAAATCGAAAGAGAAATATTTGCGAGATGTATTAGATTCGGTATAAAAGAAAAATTTTTAAATACAAATTTTGAAACGTCAATATAGCAGTACTAATTATTGTAGTAATTTTACAGGTTTACGGAACCCAAGTGATAAAGAGAAATATGAGCACAATCTGCCAGAAAAAGCCAAAATTCTCGAACATCTTAATCATCAACAACAAATGGGCAGCGAACATTGGAATCCCTCTGATATGGATTATGCTATGCAAGGTTACGGTCATGCATTCTTTAATTTAAAAATCTACGAGCAGGATCCAGATTCCTCCAAAACAAGAGGGCGTTACATAAAAGTACGGTGGAAAGTTTTAACAATTAATTTTGAAATACAAAAAATACAAAGAGCAGAGGAGGGAACCTTAAATATTCAATAATCAATTTTATTTCATTATTTTTTAGATCAGTCCACCAACTGACAATGTCATGGAAATAAGAAGTTTATTCGGTCAAAAATACGATAATAGTAACAAATCTAGTTATCAGTCTGCCAGTGCCCGAGAGTTGAAAAAATTTTTAAATGAATTAAACAGGGTAACTATAACTACTGTTATTATTGTTACTATTATCAGCTTAGAGAATTTAGTTGATTTTGCTTTATTTCAGATCACCCAACAGCACGGAAGTAGAGCAGAAGAGGGAACCTTAAATTCTGATCAACTCATTACAATTGAGAATTGGAAACTTAAATGGATCGGGAAGAGTAATGGACAAATTAGCTCGAAAGTAAGGCATTAATGAATACAAATTTCTATTTAATCAATTATTGTGCTCGTATTTGGTCGAGTTTCTTACTTATGTGATTAAGAAAATTACATTTTTCATTTCACTTTTTTGCCTTACACTTATTTAATTATTTCAGATCGAATGGGAAAAAGTCTTCAACAATCTAGTCCGGGCAGAAACTAGACTTAGTAATCAAACTGAGATCATCGTCGTTGATGAAAACTATTTCTTGGAATTAATTAAACTTCTAGATGAGACCCCAGTGAATACTATTGGTAAGGAATTCATAGTATATTATGCTACTAGGGAAATAAAGAAAGAACGGTCCCAAATCACATGGAAATTGTCACCCTCACCTTCGGCTCGGGTGACAAACA
>JAWWEN010000020.1:15793533-15849009 GCA_035582955.1 Sycophila texana | reverse complement strand
AAATTCCGTGGCCAAAAATGACGTTTAAACGACGTTTTTAAAACGTCAGTTTAGACATTAAAAAAAGACGTTTCTTCATTTTTTAAAAAACGTGTTAATGACGTAGTCTTTATAACGTTTTGTGCTAGCAGGGAGTAATTCAAGGAAAATCAAAAAATTAAATTAAAAATTTTTTTGTTTAAATTTTTAATTTTAATGCGTTAAAGATTTTACTTATAAAATAATAATATGCATATATTATTTTGAAAGAACTGATTATATAGCAGAAGATGGAAAGTCGAAAATGATCTAAATAAAAAAAGCATTTTCTAATAACACAAAAAAATCCAAATATCCACGTAAATACGTTTATGTAAGGCTATATTTACGTAAATACGTGTGGGTAAGGTCTTAAATCCACGTATTTACGTGAATTTTTGATGCAAATAGTCACTCCGTAAAAAAAAAAGTTTTCTGTCTGCAGCCTGTATAAGTGCTGTTGTCGCTTTGATATATATTTAGTCCGTATCGTCGTGCCTCTGCAGAATAACATGTGTAGGTTAGGTTACAAAAAGTAAACAGGATTATTCGATGATAATGAACATATTATAAAACGTTATATTAGGCACTATTGCACTAACCAAATTAGCGCACGCCCTAGAAATTTCAAATGGCTGTTCTCCATAGAGCTTTATTTACATGGTTTAATCTGTTAATCTTTTTAATTTTACTTGTTCTGAGGCTTGATCAAAGAATTCAATGGAATTGGTTCATAGTGTTTATTCCTATGTGGTTGTATGATAACATTTTACTGATATACATTGCATTTAATATGATACTTTTTTGTAAAAATGCTCATGACAAACGTTTTAGTCTTCGTCGCATGGTAAGTCATTGTACTAAAAATTTGTTTGCATATTTATAAATCCCCTTATTTTTTGCAATAGGTGTGGTACATGACTGCTGTAATTATGAAACTAAGTGCACAAATACTAGTTTGCTTAAAGCTGGAAGCATTGCAATGGGTACTTCCAGCAAAAGCAGTATTAGCACCATTTTGGATATTGTTTGCAGCATTGGCAGTCGATGTGTTTGTTCATCTTATACAGCATACCAGATATTAATCATTCAAGGCCGTTACCTTCATTATTTATTTTCTTCATTACAGGTATGTCTTGCAACTTTATAAAATTAAATGTTAGTTTTATGCAAATTTCAAAATAAAAATTTCCATCACCTTAGACTCAATTTCTTGCAGTTCAATAATGCAGATAACAATAAACTAGTAGATGTTAACAATTGAGCTGTCATTATCTTGGCATGTAAATGAAAATATCCAGTCTGTCAATACAAGATAAAAGAGGCAAGTGGCTGAAGCAGGTATTTCATTTAATGTCTTTACCTCTTGTCAGCAGAAATAGAATATTTTTGTACCCTCGACAAGACACCGTATGTAGTGATGTAACAGACATTGTGCTCATCCTTCTCTTCAGCACAAAGTAGTAAAACTGCAGAAGTAAAAGGCTGAGAAAAAAATTTGGAGTGCTCTAGTCTGCAGACAACTGTTAGAAGGTTCAGTCACTAGGCGGGAGTCTTGCTCACTAAAAATAATCTTGATGAGCCAAGGATGAATAGGACAGAGATATAAATAAGTAAAAGCAAGTTTGTCAATTGAAGATTTGGTCATTAGTGTTTAGTTGAGCAGTTTGGAAGAGCTCTTTTTATTAAACTCTGTGAATCTTTTCGTTGATGGAATACACCATAAAAAATACTCAGTGCCGAAGACTGTGTCATTGAATGTGACTTTGAACAAATTTGTTTACTGTTAAGAATAAATCAGTGGCATTTCATTCAAACATGCAAAAGGTAAATGTTACATCAATTCAGCACTTATTTCAATATCTTATTTTTCTTAAAAAATTGTATCAAAAACTGCAGATGTAGTATTTTTAATAGGAGTTATAGTCACATCAAATTTTTAAATATTTGGTCCTAACGTAAGCTTAACGTTTTTTTTTTTATAGATAATAATAAAATCAATCTTATTATGGTTATGCATGAGTATGGTAAAGCAAGGTATTGTTGAAGCAACTATGTCTGTGGTTGAAGTACCTGCTGGACATTTAGCTGAGTTGGCATGCTTGAGTAGTGATGACTTTCATAGATTTATGTTTTGGCAATTAACAAACGATAATAGTATTATTGGTCCTGGAAATCGGATGGATGAAGAAAAGTATAATTATGAAGTACTTACTGGAAAGCTATACATTAGGGTATTTATTCAATTTATTTTAAATTTTTTTAATTATTAATTAAACTTTTAATAAATTGTAATTAATTTAAAAGGGTGTGTCACCAAGTGAGTCTGGATTCTATAAATGTTTTGCCATGGGCCTTGAAGATAACTCAGCAATTAATGTTCATGTTGTACAATTAATTGTTAAAGGAGGAAAAGATACAAAAAATTCTTTTGAGGTAATAAAAATTGAATTTTTTTTTTTATGTAATTTGAAGTCGACACTTAAAGCAGCAAGTTCATGAACACATATTTTCAGACAAATTTATTAATAGGCATGGTAGTAGCAATGATCATAGTAGTAGGAATTGCCTTGGCTCTTCTTATATTTGTAGTAAGGAAAAGGCGGTCTCAAAGATTTTTTGGTAAAAATAATTCTTTTTTTAGAATTAATTAAGTTGAAATTGTGCATAATAATAGTTTATAATTATTGTAGATTTAATGGAATCGCGAGAAAATTCCCCAGCAAAATATGTGGGTACTATCCAATCAGCACCAGTGACACCAGCAGCCAGAACAATAGAATCTGGGGGTATTGATAATTTTGGAATGGATGTTGATTTTACTAAAGCATTTCAACAAACATCACAACAAGGATCAAGTTTGCCGCTATAACGCAATTCCACATTTAGTTACAATAATTGAAGTGTGTAAAAAAGTGCTTGTGATTTTTTATAATCCAAATTTTTTTATTTTCATTTCTAATGACATTCATTTATTGAACGAAATAATTATATTTTCCTACTAGGAAAAATTCCTTAATCAAGTGATAAAAATTTAAAAACAGATTTTGTATAAACTTGTGTAAAAATGTCAATGAAGAAGAGATGATATTTCTGAATAATGAATTTATCTATTAATTAAATTAATTAAACTATATTTTTTAAGGCTACTGTATAATATGTAATTACTGTACATATTTCAGATAAAAGATATAAATACTGTAAATACTGTCAAATAAAAAATTTTATTAAATTCATTTAAATTGACGAGTATATTAATTTATATTCAACAAATACTATGTATAAAAATTATTTACAATGCGCGACAAAATATAAGTTTTAAACTTACATTTAATAGTCTAAAATACTTTAATAGTTTAAGAACTACTAATAGTACCTGGTGTGATATCCATCAAGTTATCGTCTGTAGTATCTAACTCCTCTTCCTCTTCCTCTTCTTCAGGTTCAACTTCAGTTTCAAGCAGTCTGATTTTTCTTTTATTCTCACTCAATATTGCAGCTACTTTTCGAGGGCCACTGACAGCTAATTGTCTAGGAGAAATATCTTGGAATGGCTTGGATAAATTTGGAGCAGCTACCTCGTTTAGGTTTATGATATTTTGTAACTCATTTAATTTGGCATGATTCAATGGAAGTTGAATCAAACAAGATGTATTATTTTTTTGGTTTAAAATCAGTAAAGTTAAAAAGTCTTGCGAATAAAACTGTAAATCCGATAATCTTTGGTCTTCCGCTATTTTTGATGGTGTTGAAGGTTCTATTTTAAAAATAAGTAATTAGTAAATAATTCAATACAATAATTTCCAAAATTAGGAAAATTGAATTTACCTTGTGTATTTCCAATGTCTATTTTGATCAATTTAGAAGTTAATGGCTGATCAGCTGCTGTAAAGAATATCTTAAATAAGTGCAACATTTTATGATCTGAATTAGGTACTCCGAACATTAAGTTTCCATCATTCAATACTATTTGAGAACATAAATTAGTATTCACAGAATTCAATGGCATTATTTTTTGTTTAAAATGCTTAGACAAATCTTGGTAAGCACTAACAAATATTTCTTTAACTGCTTCAATGAGAGTTGCGTGAGCTTGCAAAAGAGAGCCTTCAAAGTCTTGTCTTATAATAAGAGGATGATGTTGTAAACATCGATTTTCAACAAGCATAGAAGCCCATTCACTGCCTTCAGGACTAAAACAAGTTTGAAGTGGTTCTTGCCTCAAATATTGGCCTAGTTTTTCTAAATTTACACCTTTACGTTTACTGGCATGCAATTCGATTTTATCAAAACCTCTAAGAAATTCTGCGATGTACGTTAAGTCTTGCTGACTTATTTTATTCATTTCTGATGGAACTCTTTCATCATTCAATCTTAAAATAACTGTATAAAGCCACCTAATAAAATATCAATAAAATTAGCTATTATTATAAGTAAATCTCTTTAAACTTGTATTTGCATAAACATTACCTTATGAAAGCTTTGTAATCTCGCATACTGTGATCAATAACTTGCTGTATTTCCGAAGTTTTGGCTAAGAATGATTGAATAGCGCTAATAGCATTAGTAATTGGTGCTTCATCTTTTAGTCCTAAAGCTTCATATATACCCCCAAATCTTACCATCCCTTTCATTTCTGCAAAATGATAAATTAAGGCCATTCCAACACTGTTTAAATTTTTTAAAACAAGTTTCTGTAAATAAATATTAAATTAGAAAAGTTCTTAAAGTTTTCAATAAAAAAGGACTATTAAATTATTACTTGGATGTTGCTGTAACAAATATCAATACTACTTCCTAACTTTTTTAGTCCTTTGTCAGTGAGATCTCGCAAGAGAAAATTAACTAAATCTGGTGTTGGAACTCCAACCATCAAAAGTTCTAAAAAATCTGCTGCCACTGTGCCAGGCTGTTTGTCAGCAGCATATTTAGCTAATTTTTCATCCATTTCCAAAAGTATTGTTTCCCATGCTTCAGAAATAGCCAGCAATGTTTGCGATAGATAACTTGTTAAACATTCAATGTGAGACTGAATTTGTGCCACCTGCATTAAAATTTAAACATTTGTTAGTCTATTCATCTTATTTTATTTTATTTTACTTACATTAAAGAAGGCCTCACAATTTTGAAGTAAAACACATGTTAGCCTGACAACTACTATGTGCTCGGGACTTTTCCAACTGGCCCATAAAGCTTTACTTCCGCCAGAAATTTCCAGTACTGGTCCACTACCAATTGATACCATTCCACAGTAAAACATTCCAAATACATACATCATGATATTACCATTTTCTTGACCCAGCTGTAAGCAATAATTTAAAATTTTTTTATTATTTGTAATTATTTCCTCCAGGCAATTTAAATACCTACAAACAACATATCAAGAGTTTGTGACAGAAATTCTTTCCTTTCATTTTCTTGACCAAAACTCCTGTTCAAGTTAGGTAAAGGTGGCAAAAAATCTCCTGTGCATGGTGAACAAACTTTCTCACTGTAACCTTGTGGCGTAAGAGATAACCAAGCAATACAGGTGCAGGGTTCATCAGACTTCAGCAGAGTTTTGTGAACAATGTTTTTATTTTCAATGTCAACCAAACATATTAACTTTGTTTTTACATAGATAACAGCTATGAGTTTACCATCTGGCCTCCAGGCAATGTTCGATACTCTTTCACCTTCTTCGATGGGACTTAAAAGCCAAACCCTTTGCCAGGTGAGTCTGTGTAAAGCCAATTCTCCTGTAAAAATGTTCCATTGAATATGAAATATTACTTTTAATGTAGATATTATTTTAAAACAAAGTAAAACCTTTGACATTGACTATCGCTAGTAAATCCATGTTAGGAGACCAGCGCATTAAGGACACCTCATTGGAGAGCTGCCGCTCTTCCAGCGTTTTGATCGTCCCCGACATTCTTTTATGTCACACTTGATCCACGTTTTTAAACAAATTAACCAACTTATATTAATTAATTGCATTTATCAGAATCCTTTATTTTTTCAGCATTTTGCAAAATTTTGAGGTTAAAGCGGTGAAAACAACATTTGAATCCGCACCTGCGCACTTTGGCCACATCCTGAAAATTTGAATTCATGCCGCGAAAATCGCGGAAGTGATGTTGTTAATTAATATACTTATAATAATAAATTAATTAAATTAATTATAACTTTCATAGTGCATATTTATTTGCGAATGTCATGCTATTGCAAATGCGAGAAAGGAAATTATCTCTTTGCAACAATTGCAGCGAATAATTATTACGAATTAGAATATATTAGAATATATTATTTACAGATTCTAGATAATAAACATTTTTATAATGTAAACATTCAAGTTGCAGCTTGGACACATTTACTTACAGGAAAAAAGAGATATCAGAATTAATGATTTATTTAGTCATTAAAATCTAGCGGTAAAACTAAAAAATTAATTAGCTTGAATAAAATTTATTTCGAATAAATATTATTATTATTATAGTATTAAATAGCACTATAAGTAGTCAAAGTTTTTTAATACCAATTGAGTATAGATATTATATGCCTAAAGTAATGTAAATAGTGTTGAATTATTTTTATTATTTTCAATCAATATATGTCATTTAATTAATCATGTTTCGTTGTCTATATAGTTTCAATGAATAATAAAAAAAAACTAATTTATTTGAAATAATATTTATTCTCGCTGCTTTCAACATTTTTTTTTGTACAACGTACAGTATTATACATAGTTTTTTATCACAGATTCCTCTTAGAAAAATAATATAATTGTAATATAATTTAATAAATTAATTGTAGATTTGCAGTTAACGATTCAGTTAATTCGGAAAACAACTTTTTAAAAGTGGATCTCCGCCCATGGTGTCATAAAACTTTAATTTATATCTCGTCGTCAATGCTAATTTTTTAACAGCATATTTACGAAATCATTCCAATGAAATTATAATTTCCGACGTCACTGCAGTTATATTAAAATGCGAAGCAACAGAACAAGGCACTTCTGACGTATGTATGTATGACAAAGTTTTTTATTTAATCAGAACAATCATATTTTGTTTAGAACAAAGTAGAATAAAACTAATTTTTTTCAGTATAGTTTTGTTAATTTTAATTTAAAAAAAGCATTTAATCCTTTATTTAAGCATTCAAGGATTCTAGGCTTAACAGTTAGTAATATATAGTATACGATGTTTATTATATACAAACATACCATATTCTTAATAAACTTTGAATTTTTAAATCGTATTTTTCTATAGACGGTGGTTATTATTTAAACAAAAGGTTAAGCAAACTTCTAATGAATAACATTATGCTGTTAGAATAGCTTACAGTATAGCTATCAAATTCTTTTCGAGTGCAGCTCACTCGAACGGCGATCGGCGTCGGTGTATTTTTAGTCGTGAATGTTGAAGGGCAAAAGTGACCCTGACATATCTTAAATCCTAAGTAAAGTAAACATTTCGATCAACCACCTCGTTTGAAAAATAAAAATTAACAATTTATTTAAGGAATGTAACGACATACTCAATTATGTAAATCAAATCGATTCAAATACTTTTTTAAAATTATGCATTGATTTAAATGTTTTTTTACATAAACAATGAATAAATTAAAGTGATTTATAAACAATTAATAAATAAGATAAGTAATAAATATTACACAAAATAAATATACAACAAAAATCTATAGTCATCGATAAAAAATGCAGTATTATAATGTATAGTCGTTAAAAACGTTTTATACTACTTACAAATCAGTAGTAACAGACAAGTGGTCAAGACAGATTTATACGTACTACTGAAAATTCAGCGACACGAATGAAACCGACTAACACATTATAAAACGCCAAAGTTAGTAATTAAATAATTCGCCTAAAAGTAAAAATAAACAAACCGACAGCTCTTCTAATTAGCCTTGTACCACACAAAGTACCCTTAAATAAAAAATCCCGCTCAGTCCGAGGCATTCAAAGTCCGAATCACCCGTGCACCTCATTACAAAAAAAAAATCATAAAAATAAAGTTCCCTCGATCGAGTCAACCACCTCGCGTCCCTCGAAAAAACGTTATTCCACTCCCTGATACTCGCCCCTTGCAGACGAAGGTGTACAAAAAAAAAGAAAAAAAGTGGCACACAAAGCAAAAAGCACCCCGCACTTGCCGGTCGGACGTTTCGCGCGCGCCGCAGACAATAAAGCCCCGGCGCTCGGCTCGCTATCGCGCCGCCGTCGCAGGTGCCTGCATGTATATGCGACGTGCATGTGCACCGTACCAGCGCGCAAAAAGACAAAAGGCCGCCGGAGTGCGCGCGGCGCCCGCTGAATACAAGGAGGGCGGGGGAGGGGGGATGAAGGGAGGCTCGTCGTCGAGCGAAGGGCCGCCGCGAGTAGGGTGTCTTCGCTCGCGCTCGCCTCTACTCGACTGGGTAAACTCGCGGGGCCACCACGTGACTGAGCGGCGGCGGCGGCGGCGAAAAATCTAAATCCGTCGCGCTTGTGAAGCGCGCGTTGCGGGGCCGGAGCGCCGGCGCGATAGTCAATAATCGGCTGCGCTGCAGGCCGCTGCCGCCGGCCCCCGCGCACACCTCAGTGCTCAACCGTCCGCGGCCACGAGGAGCCCCCGAGGGGCTTGCCAGCATGATCCGCGTGGACGAGACCGACCCCGTCGGCGGTGAGTCTTTTACAACCCCCTTTGAATCCTTTATCTTACTTTTATAATGAATTATTTATTTATTTATTTTTAAAATAATTTATCGATATTGACCGCTACGATGTTTTAGATAATAGACGTAAATTTGGTGTACTTAACGATTTATTCATTTTATTTTTTTTTACCCTTTGTTATCGGTACACATGCGCTACGGGAGTCGATTTCTCGGGTGATCGGTATCGCTCGCCGGTGTCCGTGCCGGTTGTCCATTATGTAATCGGGCTCCAGCGGCGCTTCTCCTGCGGAAATAAATAGGCCCCCGAGGAGAGAGTGAAAGCGCGCGCTCCTATATATTTATGGAATGTAGAATTGGAGCAGCGGAGGGCCGCTCTCCATCGCGAAGTTTATTTCGGATCTCGCCCGGACTCGCGCCGATACGTCGAACTCGTCGATACGTCGAACGCGCCGGGGTCGCGATGGGCCGTTGCGATCCCGGGTTTTCGTCGCGCGAAGCGTCCTTCGAACTCTCTCTCTCTCTCTCTTGGGAATTGTCGAGCCTCCGGGAAATTTTATTATTACGTAAGTGGGTCGGCGAAAATTATAAAGGCGACGCGGAGGCGCCCATCTCACTCTCTCCCCCATGGGCCTCGGTGCGCCGCGTCTAGTTCCGCGGCAACTATTCTTAGTCCGCAGCAGTACGAAATTCTTCCCGCGTATACGGGCCGGGGAGGAAGCGGACGCGAGATTCGCTGCCAGAGGCGAATTTTAGCTGCAAATGGCTAGTTTTCGGAGGGCCGCGGGATAATGTTTTATGCGCGTCCGCGTGCCGATCGAGCTTTTTGTTTTTGTCGCGCGAGCGGATTTTTTTTTTTGGCGGCGTGAGATAAGGAAACGCGCTAGCGATGATAATTTCCGAAAGGTAAATAAATTTGATAAGCAAAGTGTGTTTCGTACATCCGCGGGAATACCTATTATGTGGATCACGCTTCGACTTTGTTTTTCGCGTCTTTATTCGGCGCGGCAAAAGCAGGAACTGGGCAAAGCGTATAGCGCGCGCAATTTTCGCTTTTTATAGACGTGCAAAAATTTTGAGGTTGAAAGTGTAATCGAGCCAGCTAATGAACACTTGCGTATATATAAACATTCTTTATCTTGAGTGACATCCAATTAATGTCACTTTAAGGAAAAATCATTTTCGGCGAAGTTGGCAGGGGATCAACGAGTCTCCGCATTTTTTTCCCTCTCGCTCCTCGTCGTCGTTGAATTTTCGTGCAGCCCGCAGATTGATAAGCCGGACATCCCTTCCGCCGGGAATCTTCATTTACTTTGAGAAGCTAATTAACCACGAGGCGCTGCCAACACTTGCTTATTGAAAATATGACTAATAAGCCATTAAGGCAACAAAGTACAAGCGCATTACATCGTTCTATTTGCGCATAAATCAATTAATTGGGTGTTTGCCGGAAAGTCGCTTCTCCTGCACCAACGCGATAAATATCTGGCTAATTGGTGATTCTTTTGTCCGGTTCGATTAAGCAACGCGACGAAAAGGTAAAACAAAAAAAAAAAAATGTTTTTTCGCGGTCGATATTTATCACCGCGGGGACCGGCTGCTTTTAGAATATTTTGTCGCTAAAGGGCATTCGTTACACGTGCCGTTTTTTTCCCTAGCGTTTTATTTTTATTTTTGCGCCGCGTCGTTTTGTTTTCACCGTTCCGAGCGGCGCGTGCAATCGTCGCCGCGGAAAAAGAAAAAAACACGCCGTTATGCCTATTTTCGTTTTTTTTTTCTTTCAGAGATCGAGCCGAGCTTCCCCTACAGAGATGTCACGGTGCGCAAGGGCGTTGACTTCAAGGACCATTATGACATCGAATCCGAAATTGGCAGGTACGTCCGTGACGCCGAGGCGACTCCCCGTAATTCCGACTCTGGCCGCCCTTCGTCTATTCCGTTAAACGGCCGAGTATGCAACTGGAGCGATCGGATGTGGCGCGATGAGATGCGCGAATTTTCCGCGCGGGGCATCGATCCGGAGACCCGCCGGGAATTGGCACGCGAGATAAATAAATGAAGCGGGCCGGCGTCAATGAAAGGCTCGGCCGATTCACAATAAACGGGCCGGGCCCGGATTTGGGTCGCGACTCATCTCGATAAACTCCTCGAGCCTTCGCCCGACACTTCTATAAAAAGAAAGCGCATCGTTCGAGTCAAAGGAGCCGGGGGAGTTTACGGGGAACGTGATTCACCACCCCGCGGTCGCAGTAAATTCTTTCGGGCGTTAATCATCCGGTTAATAATGGCGACGCTAATTCATCGTCGCTTGATATTTTAGCTGGAGCCTTTAATCGCTGTACAAATATCGCGCACCTCGGCATAAATAGTTCCGCGGCATTCCGAGGTCCGATAAGGCAGTCAATTTTAACGAGTCGTTTTTAATCGAGTCGCTCTGCTCTGAGAAAAAATCTTCTCAAAATTATATGATAGTGTTTTTTTAGTATTACCGTAATAGATTCTAGGAAAGTGCGCTTGACATAACGTAACATTTTTGTAGATTTCTATTTGACGCACTACTGCAATTTTCTTCATTCACATATGCGGAACATAAAACAGTCAGGACCTTGTATACCAGATTATAATTGAAATAAACTTATTTGTCAGTAGTTAAATTAATTTAACGGTATAAACTTTAAAATTTAATGAAATAAAGCTATAAACGCGCGAGCTTGGCTCAGTATTATAACATTTATTGATCCTCCGTAAAGAGAAGAAGCACATAATAGCCGAGGGTGCGTCGCGAAAAAAAAAACGCTGGACAAAAAGCGTGTAGGTTGGCCGAGTCGTGCGAGGGGCGGAAAAGGGAAGGAGCCTATGCGCTCACGCACATACGAGCCGGCCAGTTGGAGACGGGCCGCGCCAGTCAATTTCGATTATGGCACCGTATTTGGCAGCAGCCGCCGGCAGGAAGCAACGCGCGAAATTGATGTCGTGCGTGAGGCCCGCAACGGCTCCATTCGCGATTCTTCTCGATCCCCTTTCCTCGCGACGGAGGAAAAAATTCTTAGCGCATCGGCGGAATTTCGCCTTTAGAAAGCCGATGAAAATCGGAGGCTTTGAAGCGACGGTTTACGGCGGGCCGATATCCGAAGTTCTTCTTTTCTTTTATTTTTTTGCTCGGCTCTCTCAAGGCTACCAAGCGGCGCGATCAGCCTTTTGTTTATATTCATTTTACAACCTGCAGATTTATGGCGCATCTTTATTTCTTTTATGAATTAATCATGTATGCGATCGTGAATGCTGAATTAGTTATGACAAGCGATCGGGTTTTAATGCATTCAAATTTTATGACTAAATTATTGCTGAATTTCGATTGGTTACAACGATCACACCTGCTGCATGAAAATATTTAAGAAATAGAAGTTCAGTTTCACGTGGTGATTTACGATATTGATGCATTCGACAAATTTAGGTTTTCAAAGTGGACTAACTAAATCAGCCGTTAGAATAATAATCGTTTTTATAGAAAATTTCACTGATTGTGGAATCAAACGATCCAGCTCACCGTGGCAGGTTGCGAGAATAAAAGCAATAACGAGCGAACACTCGAGAGAATTCGAAATTTTAAACAACCACAGCGAAGCGTCCCGTCTTGGCGCCGATTTCGATTGCGAGCCGCGATCCATGTGCACTCGGACTTGCGGTCGCGTCGAAGCCGAATGTCAATTTAAAAAAAGGCGCGCGATACGATCGGATTTTCCCTGTCCGCTCGGCCGCAAGCTCCTTACGATAAATAAACGCTAAGTCAAGCGTGGCTTCCACATTTTTGTGCTATAAATAGCGCCAAATTTTTCAGCGACCGTGGACGAGCGCGCGGACACATCAGACGGCGCCTCCTTAGCCCCGGATTCCATCGCGTCGCGTCCAAGATTTTTGTTGACAGTCGCCGCTTTTTTTTTCGCGGGCCGCCCCGTTGTTTATGCGGCGAGGAAATAAATCGTTAAAAACTCGCTTTCTAAATGAGCGCCGCTCGTTTATTTAAAAAAAGAAGCAAAAGAAAGCACGTGTCCCCATAAATTATTACTAAAACTCCTTCTTTATTGATTTATTTCGTTAACATTTGCCGTTTACGCGGCGAGAAAATAAATCGGAAAATAATTCGCAAGAGAGTGCCACCCGCACATGTAGAAAAATGTGTTCCGTTAAAAATTACTATAATCTTTACTATAAAGCGAGGACAAACTCGAAAAATAAAAAAAAATGAATTACTAACGAATTTTACTATATACATGCAATAAAATTTAATTTAAATTTTAAAACTGATTAATTTTTTTCATTTTATGACTTTCTACTTTGCTTTAATAAATACTACAATAAATTTGCAATAATTTTAATGCTAAATTTGTTTCAATGAGCTTAGATTAAAAACAAAGTAAAATAGAAAGCACGTGTCTCCCCCATAAATTATTTCTCAAAATAAAAAAAAAAAAATCCTCTAAATTGTAGTGCAACGTATCATTTATGTACATATATTTATTCATCTTAATTGACCAAAAAGGAGGTGTCTCGGGGCGCCCGTTATTTTCGTCGCCAGATTAAAGCGACAACGCAGCGTAAACAAAAGGTTGTGCAATCCGGCGGCTTTTTTATTAAACCACCCGCGCGAGCGAAATCACCCGGAGTTTTCTCGGAAAAGCGAGCGCGAAACCGAAAATCGCATCATAGCTGACGAATGGCCGAGGATGGAAGCCAACATTCCGCCGGGGTTTCATCCGCGAAGTTTACGCATTCCTGGGCGATGCCGCGGCCGCGTTTTCGCGGCGATAATCGTAAAACGACCCGCCCGCGCGTTCGATTCGCCGCGGAAACGAGCCGAGCTAAGCCCGCGGCCCTCACGGTCGACGATAAATTTTCGTCCACGTCGTCCTTTTCTCTCGTCTCTCTCGTTTTTTTCGCAAGTTTGGACGCCTCGAGGCCCCTCCTAACTTCCCTGCTGCATCCGGTCCGCTTTATGACCGTGAATTTGGCACGCGGCAGCCTCGACGGGGAAAAGAACTCCCGCGCGCTCTTCGTTTACTTTTACGCGGTATCTGTAACGGTTATCTAGCTTCTTTACTCCTTCCTTCCGCTCCCGAGGGGGAGATCTAAGTTTGTTATTTTTGAAGGTGGTTCCTTTGCTTCTATAGGAAAGTGTAATTTCGTTGTAGTACACAGAAGGTGGAACTGCCTTTGCGCGTACAAAAATAGAATCTAATGGAATTTTTATAAGTCGATAGAAATTTTTTTTCTTCGATTGAAAAACAATCAATTTTATTTGTTTTACTTGATTCCACAGTACCCTAAATTTAAACGCTGAACTATAGTACGTGGTGATAGCTAAAATCGACTAATTGTCATAACAATCAATTTTTTACTGTTATAGTTAATTGTACTTAAATTATTTTATTAAACTTTGTACTTTAGGGTATCCTAGTTCATTAATTGGAAATAATCAAATTTATAATTCTATTGTTATACAACTCGTGCATTTATTAAAACTTTTTTTCTGTAATAAAATTGGGTACTTAATTTAAACAGTTTCCTTTAAACGGAGTAGGCGTTTCGTAAATCAGTCATCACCGCTGAAACTATAAAACTTTTCCTTATTGTCTTTCCTCTAATCTTGACACGCATCTCTCCAAGGAAACTTAAATTCAGACGCGAAAATGAGCCCGAAGGTCAAAGCTTCGCCCAAAGCGTCCAATAAATCACCAAAAGCAGGAACAATGATACAAAAATACCGGTAAAACACCGGGGATTCCGAGGGAATCGCGGCCGCGGTCTCCCACGCCCGCGCGACTCACCGACCGCGCGTCTAATCCGAGCGCACTGAATCACGCGGCGTCCAAATCGACTTGAATGAACGGCGCCCCCGGAGGGGCTCGGGCAGGTGGTTCCCTCCGCCCGTCACGGGAAGGGGGCGATGAAAAAAAAAAAAAAAAACGTCGAGGCGGCGCACAATCAAGGTCCCGGTCGGCCGCGCGCCGCGGCGTCTATAAATAATGACTGGCGAAGGGTCGCCGCGCTGCACTTGACACGCGCGGAGAGGAGCGTCGGCCCTGCCGTCGACCAGACGTGACTTGGCTTCATTACAGATCGCCGGGGGAGGAAGCGATGGCGCGCCGCGATTCCCGCGCGCTGCACCGGATGCTAACGCGGCGATGACGGCTCGGGGGTTCGATGACGCCATGGGGGTGTTGCAATGAACTTTCGCGGGGGCTCTGCGGAGAGGGAGAATATAACAGTTACGAGAGGGGAGGAAATTAATGTCTGCTGGATGAAGAGAATTTTGTGGGATTGGATTGCGTGCGGATTTTTCTTTTATGCTTGGCGTAGCTGCGGGATGAAAAATTTCGTTTTATATATAATGTAAAAATAGAAAAAGACGGGTCGGCGAGCTTTTTATACCGGTTTTATGTTTTTTTATGTTTCTAGCTCTGCTAAAAGGAATTTTACGCGAATTCATGAAATTCTTCGATCGTGTAAATCTGAAATGAACGTTCAATAAAACCCAGCCTCACTCTACTTTCTTGTATAAGTGGGACGCTCTTTATATGCTTTCGGAGTTTTTAATAATTCAGAGCAGCGGAAAAAAAAGCTTTTAAATTCTTTTTCTTGACGCGATAACAATTTTTATTATAAAAGAAAAAAAATGTAATAAAAATAAAAAGTGTATAAAATACACTACATCAATTTGCTATATTGTAATAAAACAATGATGAAGATTTAGAAATGTTTAGAGCGTCAGCTGGTTGATGGACTTGGCCTTAAATATCGAAGCGCACAAGAACAGACGGTTCCGTTTGATTCGCGCCGAAATAAAGCAAAGCTGAATGGCGCAAATTTGTCTTTCATGCCTGCGCCTTGGAAGATTTTCAGAAATCTCCTGGCAGAACACTCGAGCCGGTGGGTGTACTCGCGATCGAGTGTCCCGATATCGAGTATAGCTTTGAAACCTACGTTAAATTTCAGCCGCTCGGCAGCCGCTTCCAATAAACCATCCGGCTCTTGACAAAATAATTAATAGCTTCCCGAACCTCGGCTCCTTCGCTCCGTCCGCAAAGTCTTGAAACAAAAAGAACGACCAGATTTAAAAAAGAAATTCAATTATTTTTACTGCCAACGAAGAATCTCTTATCAACGAGAAGGAGTATACTTTCTCCGCGACGGGATATAAGCCATCGCTCACGGAGACAGGCCCGTAGCTGCGTGAAACAAAAAAAAAAAAAAATCCGAGAAAATTGTACGTCTCGAGAGTGAACGCGTGTTCTCTCAGCGAAAAATCTGGCCGCGACTTGGTATCGGTAAATCAAGGGGCGGCGCGCGTCGGGCCTCGCCGAGTGAACCCGCCGCGCGGCGCCGCTCACACGTACACTCCTCTATTTCACGATCCCTGGCTCACGGCCAGAATTTATTTCCTTTTTGACAAACGAGATCGAATTGTCTAAACAAGCGTAGTCGCTTTCCTTCGCGGCGAAGTGCGCACGACGCATTCCTGCCGGAAAAAATGCTTTCCCTATCGGCTCGGCTTGATGTATAAGTGCGTTGCCCGAGTCTACGTCATCACAATGTCATCCTATTATATGATTATACGAGAAAAAAAAATTGTTAGCGATGATTTAATGATGACGCAAACATTTTTTATGCTTAGAAACACTTGCGATTGATTTTAAATGATCAATAAGACGGACGGTTAAACTTAAATATTCGGCATTGGCTGTTTTTTTATTAATCGTTAGGAATGTTTAGTTAAGTTACTGAAACGCGATGTAAACGTGAAAAACGCATTCGAGCGCTGCATAGCGCTTGTCACATAAATTCATTAAGAAAACACACGTGTCCGCGCTGATTGCCCATTTTCCGTGCGGCTAAAATAATAAAAGTCGCATTTTACACAAATCGAACGAGCGTAAAAGCCATTCGGAAAAGCAACTACACCGCACGCCCAATAATAAACTTAACAAAATAAATAAATAAATAAAAAACACTCACGTACAATGAAAAAAAAAGGCCATTGATCAGTTTAAAAATAAAATGTAAAGTAAAAACAATGAACGAAAAAAAGAACATAAATATTTCGAGCCTGCCGTTTAAAACGGTGAAAAAAAAGGAGGGTATATATACATATACGCGTGGCGTGTTTGCTCGCTCGCGGAAGCGGTCTTTCCGCGCGACCGGACGCGCGGCTCGTCGATATAATTGGATCGACGCGCGGACAATGGCCACTGCCAAGCGGACTCGCTCGGTTAAAATGTCGAAATCGGACGAAAAGACCCGGCCGAGGGGTGCGCGCGTTATACGCTTGTCAGGCATATATACACTTGGGCGTGATACACCGGTGAAACTGTGTAATGCATTTGCGTGTGTGCATGTGGACGAGCAGAGGCAAGTTTGGCACGGTGTACCGGTGCAAGGAGAGGAAGACCGGGTTGACGTTGGCGGCCAAGGTGGTGAATACCACGAGGAAGGAGGACAGACGGGCCGTCGAGCGGGAGGTCGAGATCATGAGGAGATTACAGCATCCCAGGCTGATACAGCTCTACGACGCCATCGAAAATGGCAAGCAGATCTACGTCGTTCTCGAGCTGTGAGTTTGCGCGCCATCGGCGCTTGAGCTTCTCGCTTTTTAAAATATAATGCTTTCAGGTGGTCGCAGTCTTATCCGTTTCTTCGTTTTTTGTTTGTTTCTTATTATAACGTTAAAATAATCACATTAAGATCTACGTTACTTTGATATCTTATATACTATTGTAAAGTTCAAATAACTAAATTAAGATCAATATTGCTTTGATATATACTTATACTATATAACGTTAAAATAATGACATTAAGATCAACGTTACTTTGACGAGCTTTTTTTGGTATTTTTATTTGGTATTTTAAATCATTAACACATTCTTTTTATCAATTTCGTCTTTTTTTTTAAATGAATTTTCATTTTAATTTAGCGCAAACGAAACTCAATTCTACATGTTGATAAATTTATTTTACTTCGTTAAAGATTCTTTATTTAAGAGTAAATTGAGTTTTCGAGAATTGGCGCTTGACGTCAAAGACCTGAACAAAAATTAAGGATTGCAGAAATAATCGTTTTAGATAAATTATAAAACGTTTTGGTGACGCTAAGTAACCGATAAAACGAGTTTTCAATATAATCCACCCGTATAAATAATTAAATGATGAACTAAATTTTTCCGATGAAACAAAAGTGCAGTCATCCGCTGCTAAATTACGTTTTCTCATTTTCACCGAGCTCTTTTTTAACTTTCAAGCGTTGTTACACATAATTGATCAATCATACGTAAATACTCGCACTCGGATCAATTAGTTATGCAGTTGGATTATTTTGAAGCGGACTGTTATAGAACGCGCCTAGCGACAGTCTCTTTAAATAATCCCGCGCCGCATAGCAAATTAATTGCATAACGGAAAAAAAAGTAAACACCGGCTATTATTGCCGGCGACTGCTTGTGAACGATTTGTTTACACCATCGGGATGCCTTGCGGTCCTTTGCAGAATCCAGGGTGGCGAACTGTTCGAGCGGGTGATCGACGACGACTTCGTCCTGACCGAGCGTAGCTGTGCCGTCTTCATGCGCCAGATTTGCGAGGGCATTGAGTTCGTCCACTCCCAGAATATCATCCACCTGGACATGAAGGTATAATTATATAGCTGGAAAATGTTTTTGTTTTTTTTTGTACGCGTTGCGCAAATTACGATTTTTCTTTCGATCAAAGCTTCCTTAAAATGAGATTCGTAAAATAAAAGTACAGTGCATGGACTAGAAGGTGAATTGTCAATGACAAAAATGGGTTAGAAAATAAATGAAGCGACCTACTTGATCACGTAGGGAAGGTAGATTTAATTTTTACAATTATGAAATATTACAACTTTATATTCATTATATTGGTATACTGATATGAAATAATACAAAACGTTAGGGAACATTTCTACTTGCTTAGCAAAAATTGTATCTAAACCGAGGTAGGTCGTTCAAAAAATAGTAATTTTTTCAGTGTAGCTATTGAAATTCACATTTTCGCGCTTGCTTAATCGAAATGTATAACTACTATTTTTACGCGTTAACGAGAGAAGACAGTTTGCAAGTTTCATGCTCGACGTTTTTATGACATTGCAGCCGGAGAACATACTGTGTCTGACGAAGGAGGGCAACCGCATCAAGATCATCGATTTCGGCCTGGCGAGGGAGTGGGACCCGAAGAAGAAGCTGCAGGTGCTTTTCGGCACGCCGGAGTTCGTCGCCCCGGAGGTCGTCAATTTCGATCAGATTGGTTTCGGCACCGACATGTGGAGCATCGGCGTTATCTGCTACGTCTTGTGAGTATTTGTCCGCTCAGCTGCGCTATTGAAAAATATCACGTTCTCGGCGATTTTGCAACAATTTATTTTGGATCCAGCGAACTTTCCTTTGTTTCCTCATTCCTTTTTATATTCGCGATCGATATTTTTAAAGAATAGAATTTTATCTGAAATAAAATCCTTGAAAAAAAAAGAAAGGAAATATTCAATGTTTTCTTTTTCAATTTTGAAAACGCTATAAATCGACGATCTCTAAAAATACCGGATTTTTTTTCAGATTATCCGGGCTGTCTCCATTCATGGGTGACACGGACATTGAGACGATGGCGAACGTCACCATCGCCAAGTACGACTTCGATCACGAGGCCTTTGCCGATATTTCGGAGGATGCCAAGGACTTCATCAAGGGTCTCCTAGTCAAAGATATCACGTAAGTTCGTACCTGAGCCGTTACGATCTTGAGGCACGATGCACCCTCCTCCTTTGCATGACGTCGCTTCATTGCACGTTTCTCATTAATCCAGCCCATGTCATTTGGTCTATCTAAAAACTACTTCATTGCATGCCCTAACAATTGAAAAAGTTATCGAAAAAATTCATGCCAATAGTTTCCACCGTGAATTTCTTCGAGAACCCCATCAACCCTCACATCCTCCACTCTCTTCAAATTCACATAAAAAAGAAATAAAAGAAAAAAAAAGAAAAATATCTCATTTTTCGTTAATAAAGAACACGAATCCACCAATAAAAAAGCCGAGTACTGAAAGAATAAAATAAGGGCTCGCAAGCTCATTGTATATAAAATAAAAGATGGATCACACACTCGCTGGCAATGACCTGACGTGGCTCCCTGTGTGGATACTTTCAGAAAACGAGCGAGCGCGCGGCAGTGCAGCGAGCATCGCTGGCTCGCCCGAAAGGTCTCGCCACCCGCACCGGAGCCGCAGCCCACGTCGAGCGCCGCGAAGAGCCCCGTTAGCAGCGACAAGAAGCCGAGCCCGTCGACGGGCGCCAAATCGAAGAACGGCCCCAGAGAGCCGGTGGCCTCGACGAGCTCGGCCGCCGCCGGCCTCGAGCTCGACGTCACCAAGGACAACCTCCGCCTGTTCGTGGAGCGCTGGCGCGAGCACCCGGACAGCCCCTACGGCGTAGGCGACGCACCCATCCTGGAGCGCCAGTCCTCGCGGGAGACGGTCTCCCTCGGCGGCCAGAGTCCCTCGCCCTGCGGCAGCATCTGCAGCAGCGGCGACTCCGACGGCGATCAGGACGGCCTCACGCTCGCCGTGCCGGAGCTGGCCCTCGCCCTCGAGCGCCGAGCGTCCGAGGGCCGCGGCGTCAAGGCCGACCCCGCCTCCCAGATCCTCCTCGCCGAGGAGATCATAAAGCTCTCCGAGCACCTGCGCTCCATCGCCGTGGCGCCTCCCAAGCCCCAAGAGGCCTCGGCTGCCCGAAAAAAAAACGCCCCCAAGGGCCTGCGGCCCAAGCCCCGCGGCATCGAGCGCGAGGACGTCAACGAGATCTCCGAGAAGCTCTCGAACATAGCGCGGCAGCGCAAGCTCAACGGCACCACCTTCAACGGCAGCCGCAACCTCGACAAGTACAACGCCGCCAACGAGACCACCGGCAGCAGCAACTTCTTCAGCCTTAAGCGCACCTCGCGCACCAAATCCTCCTCTTCCGGCGGCACCACCACGAGCACCACCACCACCACCACCTCGAGTAGCTCAACCAGCGGCATCGACTTCGACCGGGAGATGGACCTGACGCCGCCGTGGAGGCAGGGCCGCGTTAAACGCCGCTTCGGGGAGACCTGCCGGGACGTGCCGCGCATCGCCACCCTCCAGGACATCCACAAGAACATGAACCTCGACGAGCCGACGAGCACGAAGGACCTGCTGCTGAAGCTGATCGACGAGTGGGGCGGGATGCGCCGGCCCGGCGGCCTCGGCGGCCGCAAGAGCATCAGCCTCGACTGGTGCGGCGAGGAGTCCGTCGCCCGCAAGTCCATCAACTCCCTCGCCGAGTACTTCCAGTCGGAGCAGCAGAAGGTCACCACGGCGCCGGGGCCCGGCGCGCGCACCTCCTCCGTGCACCGCTGAAGAGGCTCGTCCGTTGCGCGGACTCACGCTTCGATTTTTTTTTTGTTGACATTCCTGCATCGAGATCGCAACGCGCCCCGCCGATATCGGCTCCCCGCGGGTGTCCGATCGCGCATACTGCGTCGGACGGATGTATGCGCCGCGCGCCGGGAGGATCGGCTCCGGCGGAACGGAATTTTTGTTCACGCTCGAGAAGAGAGAATTGCGACGGACGCTTCGCGCGTAGAGGACGTCCGGCCGGATCGTAGTGTAGCCAGTGGATCGAGAGCGGCGGAAGGCGAGTCGGAGGGATGTGGATCGGGGTTCGATCGGATAGAGATATTTTTGTATAAATTTGCCGAGCTTACGTAGCGTCGCTTCTTATTCTTTTTTTTTCGTCCATTCGACTTCTCGACTCGCCCTCCGCCGCTTCAAGCTCGGGTATTCTTTATATAGCTTGTATGTGGTCTTCAGTACACGTCAGGATATTATTTATTATTATACAATTATTATCATTGACTGCGAGAAATAAGAATGATATGAATAAATTTAAGTTTTAAGAGCAATACGAATTATCATTGTACGATTCTATTTGAATAAAAAAAACACGTCAATTCCCTGATGTCAATTACTCCGTTCGATCCCGCATTGTCTGTGCATTCCGTTGATTAATCTTGTGTTTAAACTAACGCCTTTTATCACAGTTTTTCTAGCGGCTAACATCTGCGATTCAACTAACGCAACTACAGAGTCTTTTAACCGCTCGAGCAAGATAAAACAATCATTAACTGCAAAAAATAAGGGAACCGATGTAGTAAAAATTACGCCGTTGCACGCGGAGAAAAATGTTGCATTAAAAATTATTATGTAGTATTTACTAAAGCAAGGTCAACTTGTAAAATGAAAAAATGAATTACTATATAGTGATTAGCAATTTTAAAAATCTTAAAGTTAAATTTTCCTATAAATGTTATATTAAATTTTTCTATACATTTATATACTTACTCACATAAAATTTGCTAGCCATTGTGCCATTTGTTTTTATTTTTCGATAATATAATTTTTAATGTAACGTTTTTCCGCGGTTCTTTTCTTATGCACTTTTATTAATCAAAAATGGTCGGTCGACCCCAACAGAAAGAGACCGGGGGCGGACAAACTGCTGGAGCATCGCTGGCTGGAAGCACCGCTGGAGAATCCTATTTCGAAGGTCCGCCTCAAGCGGTACGTCATCAAAAAGCGCTGGGTCAAGGCCGTCAATACTATCCTGGCTCTGCGCCGTATGGGTGCCCACATCAATGTCGAGCTCGTTTGAACCGCCAGCTATCCTCCGGAGTCCTTCATATATGCTCGACTTCGGGGATCGACTCTGAAAGCTATTCGATTTTTGTTCTATTTTGGAACCGATTCGGTCCGGATGTTTATATTGGTACGCGTTAATTTTTTTGACACGCTGGGAGAATTTGTTTTTTAATGAAAATTGTTCATCCTTATTATGCAGTTTACGTTTTTGTACGCTCGCGCCTGCCAAAATAAAGCAAGAGATGGCTCTTTTTTTGAAATGTAGAAAAGTATGCTACGCAGTCAAACATATATATCGTTTATTTCAGATAAAGATAATGTTACAAGTATTATTTACATAGTATTTATGCACATAATTAAATAATATACAAACGAAACAGTTATGTGTGTACGTATAGGTGAAAAAGAAAAGGAGAGATGCGAGGAGATACGGTGCAATTGTTTATTATACATAAGTTTTGCCGCTTTCTTAAGCATCCCTTTAAGTCAGAAATGGTAACGCTTATAGTATATACATAACGCCAAAGAATTTTTATATCTATTATTGACAATAATAAAAACTATATTATGGAGGTAAATAATCCTATACCTTCGAGTACAAATGTGTGTAGTGTTCATTATTTTAAAGAATAAAGTGTATATGGATTTTTTAATTTGCACTATAATAAATCAGTTTTTTATTATTTTAATACGTAAACTTTAATAGTAAGGTAAGTGATTCTGCAAAAGTCTTTTTTCTAACTTCATTTGTTTCTTGAAGATTAATCATAACTATAAATATCAAGCTTGAAATAAATTCTAACTAAATTCGTGGCTAAAATGTTATTTTTGCTTCCTTATAGATCAGGAAGCTTTGTAGTAGTAAAATTTTGAGTTTGGTTTAAAGTTTGTGGAAACATGTTTTGTGCTATTTTTAGTTATATTCCTAAATATGTAGAACTTACATTAGTACGAATCTCTGATAGTAGTTATAAAACATTATATTAATGGGATAATAAAACACAGACTTTATTAATTTACATTTTTATTGACAATTACACGATTAAGATTCAGATTATATACATTTTCATGACAAAAATAAAGTACTTAACAATAAATGAATATAATACTTTAAATCATACGTATATTCAGAATAGACTCTTTTTTAAATATTAACACACAAAAACAACGACAATACGAACACTTTTTTTATGATATATAGTGCATCTCAACTTGCAATAAATAAAAATTTTACTCTGCGCCTCTTTACCGTCCTATAATGTAGTAGATACAATTTTAATATCCCACAAATTTTTTAAGTATTTAAATGCTGGGCTTCAAACAACTAAAAATAAACTTCCATCGTGATATTTCAAAACTATATATATTTTTTCTTACGATTACAACTCTATAAGGAAGCCAAATGTACATAATCCACATAATCCACATTATTTTTTAATCGTTAAATTACATTAATTGAGTAAAAAATATTATTTCTTTACTAAATTTTGTTTTCAGCTTTGTTCAGTTATTCTCCTAGACGAATTTTGAATTCAGCAGAATGGTATTAATTTTAAAGTAAGCTTTTACAATTCTTATAAAAATATAAATAAAAGCTCACTTCAAAGTCATGATTCAATTTCTTTAAATTAAAAATTCAAAATTAATTTTGTTAAAGTATAAATGAATAATAATATAAAAAATTATAGTTTAATAGATTATAACGATACATTTTATTTGAGGATGCCACGTGCCGAGTGCCGTGCCGATAAATTGGCAGCAGTTTTTAAAATTCCCGGGCAAGTTTTAATTGTTAGAATAGATAGCAGCACCTCCCAGCGACTCCAATAAGTGGCGCCCTCTATGTTGATTGAACAGCTGAGCGAATGCGTGGGCAGGCGACCGGCAATACTGTACGTCAGTTTGTGTGCATCGGTTATTTGGGCATTGTTATTTGTGCATTTCGCAGTTATTTGGTTTTTATTACTGAAAGCCTTATTTATTCACAATGGTAAGTTAACATTAATTTAGTTTACATAAAGATTGACTTATCATTTAATCTTGCAGTATATTGTATGGATATTATGTCATTAATTAAGATATAGGTTAGTTCAAAGTAATCGAAGCGCTACTTAAAATTCATGTTAAAATGTTGTTTCGTTAGAAAATTTGCATTCACTTTTTTACTATTAAAAGTATAAATTGATCAGTTATTTATCCGTTTCAATTAGGAAATTAAAGGCGTAAATGATTTAATTAACGTAGATTTGCTTTGCAGTGCAACTTAGAACAAACGTAAATATTAGGTAACTTAAATAAATTCAATTTCATATCAATAAAACAATTCTTATTTATTTAATAGAGTGACAAAAGATCATCTTGGACTCCATATGCAAAAGTTTATGATCCACTGAAAGCTGGGAGCATTGATGGAACTGACACAGAACCACATGACAAAGCTATTGCTAGAGCAATGAATGCTCATTATGAACCACCACATGGATTGAAATCGAAGCCTGAAAGAACTTTGTTTGTATCTAGATTTGGACCCAGAATAAGGAAAAGTGATTTAAAGGAGGTAAACTACTACGTGTTCCTTAATAAAAATTATTCCTTTTAAATTCCTTTCATTACAATAATTAATTTTTTATCAGTTTTTCTCTCAATATGGAGAAGTTGTTTCTGCAACAGTAATCTATGATGTGGTTACTGGAGCATCAAGATGTTACGGATTTGTGGAAATGAGATCAGAGGATGATGCATGGAGAATTGCAAGAAGAATGTCTGATTTAACATTGATGAACCACAAACTCTTTGTCGATTTTGAAGTTAGTCGGACAATGAAAGGCTGGAAGCCAAGGAGACTTGGTACTTTGAAAACTAGATCTATTTTATTTACCATCAGTTGTACAAATAGAATTTGATAATAATATTATATCTAATTTTAGGTGGTGGCTTTGGTGGTAAAAAAGAATCTGGACAGCTGAGATTTGGAGGGAAAGAACGTCCTTTCAAAAAACCTTTTCTACTAGACGTACCCAAAAACTACCAAAGCTGATAACTCTTTGACAAGAATTTTGCATGGTAAAGGTAAACCTTTCCCCAATAAACAATTGGTAATTAATCTTTAAGAAACTAAACCAATCATCTTGATTCGATAGTGGCACACACATTAACTTAATATCTAAAAGTCTAATATCATAAAAAAAAATTAGTCCCAATTGAAAAGGATCCTAATTCTAAAATTCCTCGCGCATCTGTAACGCATCATAAACTTTAATTTTCAGAAACAGACGTTAAACTCAGACGCCGTATGAAGCCGCGAGATCGCGCGAGATGCAGCAGCAGCGGCGGCGGCGACATTGCGTTCGCGACCGTACGATCGACTTTGCGTCACCGCAATGCCGGGCAACTTTATACCCCGGGGACGGCTACGTCCCTCTCTACTGAGCCCACCATATATGGCGGCCGCGGCCCCGACGCTGCCGCCTGCATCGCTCTCCCGCATGCGCCTCCTCCAGAGTCAGCTGTGCACGGCTGATAAGGTGCCCGGCAAGGTCTCGATCCCCACCCTCGTGGAGCGAAGGTCGGCCACGTGAAACGCGAGCCGTGCGCCGTCGTCGACTGCAACAAATCCCTTTTTCCATCCAGCGATTTTTTTTTCACCGTTTTGTTTATCTGCGAGGAAGGGGCCGCGTCTTTCCCTCTCCACCTTTTTTCGGATCGACCGTTCGGGTGCGGATGAAAGTATTTATATGTATATTTTTATCGTCTGAAACCGATACCGCATCCGCGTGAAAGCGGTAGGTATATCATTTTTTTTTCTCTCAGGAAATCGGAGACCCATTTTGATGTAGCTCGGTTTTGTAACTTTTAAGCGTATCGTAGATTTTAATAAAACTTGTAATGGATGGAATAACATTGGTTTTTGTTGAACTTTCCTTTTCACTTTGC
Organism: Sycophila texana; assembly: GCA_035582955.1. NCBI lineage: Eukaryota > Metazoa > Arthropoda > Insecta > Hymenoptera > Eurytomidae > Sycophila > Sycophila texana. Next base: position 15,822,678 of record JAWWEN010000020.1, on the reverse strand, counting down.
TCCTGTGATATATAGATGCTTTTGAATTTTATAAAGTTAGTTATAATTGATGTAAGTGGTAAACAAAAAAATTGTTTGCGTTAAATATTGCAAATTTAGTTATTAACAGTAATTTAAGTTTATTTCAAAACTGATGTCAAAAAATCTCAATTAACAACTGATACCAATGATCTATTAATGAATTGAGCAGTTGCTTATTAACTATTTTACCGTTTACTTCTTTTTTTTCAAATTAAAAATGTTTTTATAAAAAATTGGCTAAGATAACTTGAAAGTGTAAAACTTTGTGAAAGAATTTGTCGCCTTCATAATATCTTAAGTCACCACTTTATTTATAAACCATTATTATACTATTTCTAGAATAGATTAGAGTTAAATTCATTAAAGCGTTTATTCAAAGTTTACGAAAAACGAGTAAATAATACTTACATTTAAATGAAAATTTATTTAAAAAAAAATACTATTATTTTTCTTCCAATAAAATTAGTAAATTTTTTTTTGTTTTACAAAATTTATTTTTCAAACTTATTATCCGTATGCAAATATATAATAGTTCATTAACAAAACAACATAAATTAATAAAAAGTAAGAAAAGTTAATTTTAAATTGTCGGCCTTTATAATTTAATGTGCTCTCTTTTTTACGAGCTTGCAGCATTTGTTCGGCATTTATAATTGATATGCATTGTAAGTATTTTTATTTTATATTTGATCGATAAATTAATAAAAATATTATATGTTAAGTTAAAATGTAAAAAATAAGAAAAATTAAGCGCTGCATTGACGTTAAAACTGAAACAGATACTCAAATGTTTACGAGAACATGTGTCAATTATAACTCACGGTCTCCTACGCGCGTCTGACTATACCCGACCGCTTACTACTTCACGATACGCGAGTAACAGTACGGCACAATAGCGCCAGGTTTTTTTCCAGATCCTAATCTTGCTGAATGATTTGTATTATTATTTTCGATAAAAAATGTTTCAATTTTTATATTCTCTTATTGAAAAACTCTAATAAACAATGCAGCTATCATAAATATCAAATGATCAAAAAAGCACTACAGTAAACCAATAATTTTTTTTTTTTTTTTCAAGACAATTATCTCAGAGTATCTCTTCGCATCGACATATTCATAAATAACTAAACAAATAAATAATACACTAAACAAACAAAACGCAACAAATGCAAGTAACCAACTGAAACTGATCATTTTCTATTTTTAAGATCAAACCTCGTAGCTTTTTAAAGAAATATCCTAAAAATTACTTAAAAAAAGAAAAATATGCAAGCGTAAAGAAAAAAAGAAGAAAGCTTCTCTCATCGCATCCCGTCGCCGCAAGCTCAACGAGCACGCAATGCTCGAAATTCGCTCGCACCGCGTAGTGCAGAACTCCATTCACAAGGCAGAGAGCGCCTAAGTACACCCCCGCCGTCCCCGTGCGATTCCCACCAAGTGAGAGCCTCCGCTTTAGCGGCTTGTCAGCGCCGCTTAAGCAGGTCGCGATTTCCAGGGCGTCCGTCGCGTCTCTCCTCCAGGCCTCCGCTTGCTCCGCGGCCGACGGAAATAGGCAGCTACACTCACGCTCGGGTTCTCCGCCTCTCGTCGGGTGCCGCTCGCGCGGGTATAGGGCCCCTCGAGGGGCTCGCCTAATAATAGCCCGGCGGCTCGGGGGAGGTGGGGTGAGGTGGGCGGGCGGTGCGAGCCTCGGGGGGAAGACGACGACGTCCGGGAGAAGGCGCGCGCGGCCACTCAGAGCCGCTCAAGCCGTCGCGCGGACTCCACATTCCAACGGGGAAGCTCGACGACGCTGTGCGCGCCGGAGAGACAGTAGTGCAGCACTAGATCACTGGCTCGGCTCCCAGCGACCGTATAAACCGCTTTATTACCCACCCCCGAGTGTAAGTTCCTTCTTCTTCAAACCTCTATCTCTTCTATCTTCTACTGCTATCTTCTATCTCGGTTCTCTACGTCTCGTTGCCGCGTGTCTCTTTCGCGGTGTCGACGGGCAGGCGAGCGGGATTATTTTGGGGGTAGTTTTTTTTTTTTTTTTTTTCTTCCTTTTCGGAGAGATCGGCGAGGATCGCGAACGAAAGTGCAGTGCCACGGGGCGGACAACAAGTGTCTTAGCTCGAAGGAGAGGAGTGTGCCAGTGGATGGAGTCGGACTGTGCCTCGACGCTGTGTGACCATCGCGGATGGTACTAACTACATACTCGTTGAGTAGAGACTCGAAATTCTTTTTAATTTCAAAGCTCGCTGTGTAAGTAGCTGCAGTGGAAACGGGGAAATTCGAGGGGGAAGCTTGCAAGCTCAAAGAGAGTGACGGGGAAGAGGTTTGAGCTTCCTCGTAAAGCTTCCGCGCGAAAGCTCACGGCTCCCTCCCTTATCGGTACCCGCGGGGCACGTCGGCGCCAGCCGGCTTCTATAATTAGGCCTCGTAGGAGAGGACAGGAAGGGATCGGCTCCTTATAGAGCTCGCTTCGCCGCTCGCTTCGCCGCTGCTATACTTCTCTCTCTCTCTCTCTCTCTTTCTCGAGCTCACTTCGGATATCGGATTACCTTACGCTATCTTTTGCCTCTTCTTTCTATCTCTGTCTTGCCATTTTATTTTTTTTTCTCGATGCGCGCAATCTTTTTACGCCAAGCGCCGCTAAATGGATGCCTCTTTTCTGTTGCAGCACACCCTTAATTTCCCATAATGTCGGACGACGAGGAGCAATACTCGTGAGTATAAATCAGCAAGTCCCGTGATTTGAAGACATTTTTTTTGTTTTTTTTTTTTCATTTACTCGAGCGATCGGTTTAGATTTCTTTTTTTTTGTATATGTAATTATTTGAAAGAGGTCACGCAGATTTCAGATTTCTAGATTGACATAAGAACGCGCGATGGACGCGCGACCTTACGTCGCGCACTTGAATAAGTGTGTAAGTCTGACTGAGCCACCCTTGTTACTGTTTACACTCTAGAGATAACGAAAACAGCCTCACTGTTAATTAATGTTATACCGACTTGGTTTACCGACAAATTTACGTTACCCGTATCTTAATACTTTAATGTGCGTTCAGATATATATGTATATATGTGACATAATATAAGTGTAATACTAGCGTTTTTTTTTTTAACATTTTGTTACCCATTTTATTTTTTACGCAACGATTTCATTTTACCTAAACACCCCCATTCGTAAATTCACAATAGACCCAAGCATGATTAAGTGTGCCAGCACCACATTAACCGTACTCTTCTTCCGTTTTTCTTTTACAGCAGCGAAGAGGAGGTCGAGGAAGTGTAAGTGTTTACCATTCATTCACGTATACCGACTTTGCCCGCGAGCATCTCACTAATCTTCTTTCCTTTTTCTTTCTCTTTTGCAGGAAGTAAGTTCCAGTCACTGGTATTATTTTATTCTCTCATTTATCTTATAAATCCGAGCCTCATTGTTATCCTTCTATTTTTTTTTTAATTATTAAACTCACTTGTCATCCCCTACTAACCAGAATTCTCCTCCTCATCCCCCTAGAGTTAGCGTTGACCCCATTTTTTTGTCTTAAAGCGTAGATAGAGAAATCCGCTCGCATCTTGTGTACATATTTTTTAAAAAACAATCAAAGATAAAAAATGAAAATCTAAAATGGAACAGTCTAAAATGATGATTTAAAGAAATACCACTTAAAAAAAAAAACAAAAGAAAAAAAAACACTCATCGATTTTAAAAAAGAAAAGGTGATCGATGGTGCCGTAGAGGGGATATCGTAAGAGCCGTGAATTTTTCCCTCGCGAAAGCCGATATGCATCGGGCGTCCGCCTATTAATACCGGCGCGCTCTCCGGGAATCTCCTATTTTTTTTTTCAGGCGCATTTTTCAGCCGTTACGCAAGCGTTTCGATAATCGAGGGGGAATCGCCGTCGCAACCCACCGTCGTCGCGGAAAAAGGGAAAGAGAGCAAAAGAGGGTAGGGGTGGGGGGACGATCTCTCGAAATGCCGGCCGGTTTAAAATTAGAGCGCGTGTTTCCTTCACGAAAATAGAGCGTCCGGATAGCCGCGGCTTTGCGCGCCTCGATTTAGTAACACGACGCCGAAAAACGACGCCCCGAGAACGGCTACGGGCAGATATCTCTCCCCCTTTTTTTTGCACCTCCTTCTTTACTCGAGGCCTGCGCAATCGCCGGTACGCGATTTCCTGCTGGCGATTTAATAAGAAACGATTTTTTTTCTCGATCAATTAAGCATTATATTATTTTTTTTTATAATGATATTTTCACGAGTGCAAACTGAACTCTCGTTTTCTCAATGAATTCGACGAATTTGCCAGGAGTACGGATGACGTCGGAATCTCCGATAAAGCTTCATTTTGTTTTCCTTTAAAAGATTGAAATCAAATTACAGTAAAGGGAGGAAAATTGGGTGAGCGCGAGTAGGCTGTTGCGAATCTGCGTTTCGCTTTATTCTTAGAGTCGAACGTATAGACAATATAGACAATGGAGCGGTGATCGGGCGCCTAGGAATTCGCACTTTATTTTTGGACGCGATCAGGTTCATTGTAACTAATCGGATTGTGCATCTTTCGCGTAGGGGAAGAAAAAGTTTAAAGGGACGGGCGCACCTGTCAGCGCGCATTATTTTTAAATTGATTTGCGGCGCATGCGTGATATTTCGCTAATCGGGCGAAATTGGCCTCTGACGAAAGCGATTTTTAAATAAAGCGATGCCGTGGGCTCGGAAAAGCGCGAAAAATCCGCCGAGCGATTGAAAACAAATTTATCGCGGAGAGCGACGCGATTTGCGGCTCATCTGCCAACTTTTGACGGAGCTTGTTTATTCGGTCGTGAAAAACACTTTGTTGTTGAGGAGCGTATTACCGTTGTAAAATATCGCGATTCTTTTTTTAAGAAAGCCTAAGCTTTCAAAATCGCATTTTATTTGTAAATCCCTGTACCGTTTATCCTTCAATTCCTGTCATAAAAAGTCGATTGATCCCTCATCTTATATCCTTTATTTTTTATAAAAAAAATACATTGAAAGCCAATTACTGACTCTGGTTTTTCTCTTTTTTTTCTCCAAATCTCTATCTATCTATCACCACAAAAAAAAAACAACAAACACAAACCAAACGAAACATCGTCTCGAATAACCGAATCCAACTTGCGACCGATCGACGCGCCGCGCGAACTCGATTCGATTGCGATCGAACGAAAGGCAACCGGAGAAGAAGATCGAGTAAGTGCCAGAGTTTACTGTCGCATCAGTTTATTAAGTTTTTTTTTGTATCTCTGTTTGTTACATGTCTACTTTGGTTCTTTTTTTATTTCTTTTTTTTCCGCACTGTCTCGGCCGCAGTCTTTGTACGTTCGCTAATTTACTCTTTTTATTTTTATTTAATTTGTTTAAATTAAAAATACTACTCGCACGGGATGTAGCACGACGAATTTTTTTATCCTCAATTTAAAGCAACTTTTTTTATGAGAATTTTTTTTAATTTTTACAAAAAGAATTCGTGAACAACGTCGTGCTGCAACTTTGTCTGTCGCTGCTAAAACTTTTTTTTTCGTAAACTACGTTGTTATTCTTTTATTTCTCTGATGTAACTTTATTTTCTTTTTTTGTTTAACTCACGGCACCTAATTATAACTTTACTTTTCCTTTACTTTTTTTGGTATTTTTGATTAAAAAAAAAAAAGAAAAGAGTTAAAAAGAAAAATATCGTAAAGTTCACTGACAACTTGTAATTGTGCCGTTTCTCTTGCCAATAATCGCTGCCCGCCTCTGCTGTTAATTTTATTACTTTTGTTTTTTTTATCTTTAATAAAAACTGTGATGTCTCGTATTTCCTACTTTCGTAATTTATTTACTCTTGTACGTAGTACGCGTGCGATTAATTACAGTAATTTAAAAAAAAACATAACAATCACTTTTATTTTGTTAATATTTTTTCTTTTAATGCGCAAAGTAACTCAGCAAATAGATGTAACAGCAATTGAGTATTATAATCACTTGTCGTAGGTTACTGAAAAAATTAATTATTTTGTTTCGATGTTCTACTGTTCTTTCTTTTTTTGTAATTTTGTATTTGTCGCTATGAGCGTTGTAGCTTTTATTTTCTGCGCAAATATACTTATAATAATTTATCTATACGTCACACGACAAATAAACGAAATATCCAACACTGCTCGCAGAACTCACTCGCGTCCGCGTTGCTAGTATATATACAGATATATGCATAAGAGTAGTGCACATGCATTGTCACACTAAACGAGGTGGAGAACAGGAAAACGTCACGCGATTGTTTCTCTCACTCTTCACATTCACCCTGCAATGGAAAAATGACCCACTTTCACTCTCGGTATCGTCATTTTTCTATTTTCGCTGCGAGCGCGCCTCTCCCTTCTAACTAAAGAATGTCACAGCGGTTACAATTTACTCTTTTAACGAGAAACTAAAAAACAAAAAAAGACAACAACAATTCATTTATATACAAGAGCTCATAAAAGAAAGCTATATAAAAAAATTTTTCGACACGTATCGGACATTCTTTCGGTATAGATAAGGACGGCGCCTCTCTCGAACACGAAAACCTATAAGATGAACGAAAAAAATAAAATAAAAAAATAAGACGAATAACTTTCCGACTGACTCTCTCTGTCTCTCTCGCACATCTGTCCGCTCACGATTCTTATACGTCTTGCCAATGCTCAATTCTCAGTCTATCTCTGTCTCGCTGTCTCGTATACAATGCGCGGTTTATATATGCTGCTCTCGTTATTCTCGTCAGCGGCGCGCCTACATTAGCCCCGCGCGACACGGCGGCCCGAGCCTTCCACGGTTTGAGGAGCTCAAGTCGCTCGCGGGCTTTTACCGAAAATAAAGGGGGGCAGCCCGACCGACAAACACCCGCCCGCGCGGTTCGCCGTTTATTTTCACGCAAGCCCCGGCCTTTATGTGTATACCTTACGTAAAGTCTCCTCTCTTCTCGGCTCTCTTTTTTTTTACCTTCCACTCTCATATACATTCTCGGACTTTATTTTCTCTTTTCACCGCGCGCTTTTCCTTTTATTTTTTGAGGGGAGGCGCCGATCGCCCTGGAGCTCGGATGCTCCATTCCGCGGTGCGGACTCGACCTTCACTACGTAAAATTTATAGCGCGCGACGTTCGCTTCCGTCGTGCGGGCATTAAATTTAAAGCGCGCAACTGGGAATTAATGATTTTACTTAAAATTTTTAATTTAATTAATTTATACGACAAATTGAGCATTTTAATTGGAAGCATTAATTTTTAGTCGGTTGATTTAAATTTAATGCGAGCAGCACATCTTGCTTTATTCGCATACTTCTGAAGGGTGTGGATTGAAAATTAGTCGTGGCGATTCGATTATTTTCAGTGATGAAACTGAGCTTCGTTTGAAATTAATGTATTCAATAATATGATAAACGTTTATTTTTAAAATGACAAAGTTTCCGCTGAAAATAAATTGTATTTCACTGATTCAGATTTAGACGCCGGTGAAAATAGAATTTTTAATAATACTGAAAATTCCACCGTACCCTGAAGAAGGTATAAAAAGATGATGTTATTACCGCACCGCCGGCATTCTGTTTTAAACGATAAATTATTTCACATTTTAACGGGTACCGTGAAAATTGCATTTTATTTTAGTATCCACTTCGGTGGTTGTTACTTCGAGAATTATTTTGTTTGACATTTGGCGATAAATGGCAATCAGCGTGAAAATGAACGACGCAAAATTTTACGCCTTGATTTTTTTTTTTTTTTTTATTTAAAAATTATTTTGGGGCTTGCGCGCAAAGGGGGGAGCTCAACTGTTGTACCAGCGTCACTTGACTAATAAATATGAAACACAATAAAACAGATTCACTTAAAATAATCATAAAAATAATCAACCATAATAATATTGATAATTTAAAAAAAAAAAAAAATGAAACGAATTAAACGCTTTTGAAGTGCACTTGTATATTAAACGTGAGGATGCGAAAGAAAAAAAAGCTTGCCAAAATCATCATTGTTCCTTGAAATTTATTAACCGAACTGTACTTTCTTTTTTGTAGGGGTAGGGCGTCCCAAAAGTAAGTTGACACTCGAGGTTGTTGTTTAATAAACGTCGTTAACAAATTATACGTTACCCAAGCTGCTCACAAAATAAAACAGCCTCCTTTTTTTACGTGTTTTTTTAATCACCAACACGCGGACTTCAGTGAACCACAAATTACACACTTTTTTTATACAACTCACTTCCATTCAAATCGTTGAAAATGTTATACTTTTTTAAAAAGAAAAAAGAATAATAATTATCCAATTATCATTAAATTCAACAAACAAACAAAAATTCAGAGCATTCACTGAAGATCCAACAAATAATAAAACTAAGTACTCGTCTTTAATGTGCCAAGTGTATCCTCAACCCACGTCTCTCACAACAACGTGTTAAGTTTTATTTATTTTGTTTGTCAATAATCATTAACGAATTTTTTTTGAGAGTTACCTTTCTTAATGATTCTGTCACTGCGCGAAGTGCAACCCAATCTCGCGATCCTGTTTACTTGTTTAATAAGCAGTGTATGTCGTGGTTTATTACATGTCCGTACTGACTGTGCAAGCAAGAACTGGACCGATAGCCCCGAAGCACACAGTCGTTTTTTTTTCTTTTTCTTCCTTTTTTTTTCTCTAATCTTTAATGACTGTGAGGTTTTCAGCAGGCTAAGTGTTTCCCCGGTGCTTTAATGCACTATATCTGCAGCAGATAAAAAAAAAGCTTACCGGACGTGTCCGCCCAAATTTTCGAGCATCCTAATTAATTTACCTGATTGGTATATACCTTGATTTTATTGCACACCTCGTCGCGATTAACTTTTCTTTATGTACCTCGCACGATCGCCAAATCCCTTTCGTGTGCTTATATATTCCAAGAAATTCACGTTAAAGATACGACGAAGTACTTTGCACGCCGCGATAAACTAAATTTGAAACTTAAAGCTTTCGAGTTCAGCTGAAGCTCTTTGGACTCGATAGCAGTCCGAAAAACAGATCGATCGATCCTGCCAAGGCAGCGATCGCGGGATTAAGCTCGGTGGCCGTTTAACGGACTTTCCGCCGTCGCGGCTTGTCAGCGTGTCCATTCTAATTCTGAATTCGTGTCAAACGCTGACACGCGGCCTTGGCGGAAACTTGAGCTCGGCGCGCGCTACCGGAGAACGGCCAAAAGCCGTTTGTTCGTCCCTTGTCCGCCATTTTTTGTCCTCACTAGCTATTACACCTCTTTATCTCTCTTTTTCTTTATTTTATTTTATAGTGCTCACTTGAATCTTCCCTCTTATACTTCACTTCGAACCGCCACACGATCGTTTCTTCGTATTTTTTTTTTAATAGCTTCACGCCAACTTACACGAACCGCCCTTACGTTCTCCCTTGTATGTTTATACCACGCACGAAGGGAACAAGAAAAGGAAACATATATAGCACGCCTCTAGAAAGCACAGCCTCAGCCTCAGTGCAGTTTTTTTTTTTAATTAATTAATACACTCTCACACGAAATAAAAAAAAAATAAGAAGCTTTGCTGAGCCGAGCGGGGGCCCGGCTGCGTATAAACTTGCACGGGTCCCCGATCGAAATGACACTTATACTCACTCATTACTTATATATTTATCTTGCCTACTGTGTCTGTCCGCGTGTGCGTGTGCGCGTGTGTATTGTGGGTTGCGCGAGTGCTCTACGTCCGCTTGTCCGGTCTGTCTTTTTTGTTCTTTTTTTTATTTAGTTTTTCTTTTGACGTTTTGAGAAAAAAATAATTAAGAGGGAAAAGGGGGAAGGAACGTCGACGCGGCGCTCGGAGAAGTGAGCGAGCGTCGACGGGAAAAAGGCGGACGATAGCACCTGTATTAAAAAAAAAAAAAAAAAAAAAAAGCGACGGAAGGAAGACGCCGGTCTCGAGTGATGACCGGCGTATGATGGGTGACTGATTGACCGCCCGCCTCTAAAGAGTTGTACTTTTATTGTTCTTGCTCATCGCGCTACCAGGGATTCCGGCGAGGGTGCTGAGTTTATGAGGGTGAGAATATTTTTCTTAATTTTTTGGAGAATAGTTCTTTTTTAATAATAACAGTTTGAGTTGACATTTTAGTATTATATTCAATAGGGAATTTGCATGAAAAATTCCATTATATCCGTCTGATAGAATATTGAAATATAATCGACCCGTATTTTTTATTTTTTCAATCTAATGTTTTATCACGAAGATATCACACTTTCAAATTCTATAACCTTTGTGAGGTTACTACGTACAGTATATCTATATAGTGTAACCTTCGTGACGTCACACGAATTTTTGAAGTACGATATCTTTGCTAATAATCATTAAATTGAAAAAAGAAAAAACACGTGTCGATTATTTTTTAATGTTCTGCAGACATAGTTAATGAAATCTAAAAAAAAAATTTCATTCAAATTCCCTATTGAATTCAATTGTGAAATTTCACTGAAATTAAGCAGCTGATGAATCAAACTAACGACCTAATGATTCGTGAAAATATTTCTTAATTCAAGAAGTTCAGAAGAATAGTTTTTAAAGAATATAAAATGAACGCCTTTGGGTTCATGCTGAAAAAATAAAAATGATAAAAAAAAAGAAAATTCTCCAAAGAACAAATTTCAATTGACATTTTAATGCGAATAATGTTTTATCTTTTGACTTTCACCACAACAGAGACAAGAACAGAAGAGAAGCGATCTCGACGAACAGCTGAAAGAATACATTGCAGAATGGAGAAAGCAGAGGGCAAAGGAAGAGGAGGAGCTCAAGCACCTCAAGGTAAATTATCCCCTTCTTTTTCGACGAAAAAGCTTCACGTTTAATTAACAACGTTTATTTAATTGAGTTAAATTTTGCAAAAAAAATTACAGGAAAAGCAAGCCAAACGCAAGATCTCGCGCGCCGAAGAAGAAAAGCGTCTGGCGCTGAAGAAGAAGGAGGAGGAAGAGCGCCGCCAACGTGAAATCGGTAAAACTTACTTCGCACGCATTAATTTATTGTCTCGAAATAATTTTAATAGCCTCTACTGTAATTCGTTTAATGTGCACTTACAGAGGAGAAGAAACAACGGGATATCGAAGAGAAGAGAAGGCGCCTGGAGGAATCCGAGAAGAAACGCCAAGCTATGATGCAGGCGATGAAGGACCAGGCGAGCAAGAAAGGCCCGAACTTCACCATCCAGAAGAAAGATCTGGCTGTAAGTATACTAAAAATGATCCGATCCGTGGGTGGATCTACTCAAAACGTCCAGCAGTTTAAAAAAGAAAATTAAGAAAAAAAAAAGAACACCCTAGAAAACGATATAAACATGTACATTATAATTGAATATCCCCTGCAGTCGATTATACTGCCTGAACGATTGAATATTTGAGAAGATTATCGATTTCTAAGTGTGCGATTTCTCTTTCAGGGCAACCTTACGTCAGCACAGCTCGAGCGCAACAAGACGAAAGAGCAGCTCGAGGAAGAGAAGAAGATCTCCCTGAGCATCCGCATCAAGCCCCTGGAGATCGAAGGTCTGGGCATCGACAAGCTCCGCTTCAAGGCCACCGAACTCTGGGATGCCATCGTCAAACTCGAGACCGAGAAATACGATCTGGAGGAGCGTCAGAAACGCCAGGACTACGATGTACGTTCTTTATCTACGCATATTTTACGAGTCTTCGATTTTCTTTTAATTAATTTATACTAACTTGATGATTCTCTTTTCGAATTTAGCTTAAAGAGCTGAAGGAGAGGCAAAAGCAACAGCTGAGGCACAAGGCCTTGAAGAAGGGTCTGGACCCCGAGGCTCTGACGGGCAAGTACCCCGTGAGTATCCGAACTTTGGCGAGCTTTAACTAGCCTCGGTAATCGGTGTCAAGTTTTACATCATAAGCTATTCGAGTCCAACGTAATAATTCGCGGGTTATACAAGAGCTATATAAACACGCCCGCGGGTAAGCCCGCCGGACCGCGCCGAAATAGAATTCGGTGACGCATCGAGCTTTCGGCCAAACTTTCAAGATCTTCGCGCGCTTTTACGGGAAATTCTTCTCCTTTTTTTTTCTATACTTTTCTTGGCGACTTCGGTGCCCTGTGAATTTCTGTTTTTTATTTTCGCTGACTATAAGTTCGGTTTTTAATGTTTCGAGCGACCGATCGTGAATATAACCGCGCTTTATTTTTTCGTTTGGCTAATTTTCGTTTATTTTCAGCCCAAAATCCAAGTGGCTTCCAAATACGAACGTCGCGTGGACACCAGGTCCTACGATGACAAGAAGAAGCTGTTCGAAGGCGTGAGTATTCGTTGACCCAGTTCCACTATCAGTGGAGCCCCCACTTACTTCTCCCATCAAATACGACAGAAAAAAACACACTCGAAATGAGAACAGATAAGACTTCACTATACTCGCGCAGTCGATCCACCATATATAGAGAAACGACGGGAGAGTCCCCACCTATCAGTGACACCGCCACACAAACCAAACTCCAAACCAAACTCCTTAAAACGCATTAAAAAAAAATTAATTATATCACCTCCTTTCCTCATTATGAGTATATGTAGAACAACTTTAAAAACGCGATGCTGTCTTAAATTAAATCGCAGGGTCTTAACACGCTTTACGCGGAATACCACGAGAAACAATGGAAACAGAGAATGGAATTGTTCATGAAACGCACCAAAAGTGAGTCCGACGTCCCCGCCCTGAGCTCGATGTATCTACGTGTTCTCATCACCTTTTTATTTCTGTGATATTTTTTTTTGCTTGTTCACCGTTTTTTTTTTACTCTCTGGTAACAACTCACTTAAGAACTCGAGACTGCCCTACAAGTCCAGCCCTCATCTCACAGTAAAAAAATTGTTGACCCGAGTGACTGACCATTGTATAAGAACTGACGCAACGTCGCGCCCGAGAGCCCACGCGATAAGAGAGACGCTCACCTGTGATAACTCATGATACATCCCCCTCGTGAATAATAATAATAATAATTATAATAATCGTAATTGAGTGTGTCCCGTCGGATGAGGAGAAGCAGATAGACCCCCTGAACCCCCCTTGTGTGATGATCCCAGCATGCCACGATTGACTGTTACAGGGCCTGACGGAGGCACAGAAGGAGGCTATCGAGAAGAATTGGTCCCAGCAAAAGACTCAATTCCTTGCCCGCCAGAAGAGTACGTATTCGCCGTTTGCCTTTTGTTGTTATCCTCTCACTTTTTTTTCTGTGATTACCCAACAAACTCCTTGATCACCAGGTGTTCCTTAAATTCACCTCATTTTCAATTAAATGCGAACTGATGACTCGCATTTTGTTTTCAAGATAATCACGTGGTTGCATAATTTAATTCAAAATTAAAAATTGTCATCATTCCTTTAAGTGTTCTCAATTTTAATAGACCAATTGAATAAATTATTAAGGTTCATAAAGAATTTTCTTGACAGAAACAATTTGTTTAAGTTTCTCTTATTATTAATAGATTTTAGAAAAATTTAATATTCTAAAAATTAATTTACAATTTTATATGAAAAAAAAACCACGTGATTAACTAGTGAAAAGAGAATAAAAAAATTTTAAACTGATCTACGATAATTTCCCTTTCGCGATAAACAGCGAAGCTGCCGAAGTGGTTCGGTGAGAGGCCGGGCAAGAAGGCCGGCGATCCGGAATCACCCGAAGGCGAGGAGGACGTAAAGGCCGCCGCCGACGACGACCTCGAGGAACCTCAGTTCGACGAAGAGGAGGAGGAAGAAGAGGAGGAGGGTAGCGAGAAGGAGGAAGAGGAAGAAGAGGAAGAAGAGGAAGAGGAGGAGGAGGAGGAAGAGGAGGAAGAGGAGGAGGAGGAGGAAGAGGAGGAGGAATAAAAGAACAAATGCTCCTCCGCCTCCGCCTTGATAAATCGAAGATAAACGCTAACGACCACCAGTGACGGCCGGCCCGGACGCGGCCTGGACCGACGAAAGTCGCGCGTGCGCGCGAAAAAAAAACTTCAACGTTTTTGTAAAATGCACACCGAAAAATAAAATAATATTTTAAATAATTACTGTTATTATTTTATGATGTACACATAATAATAAAATAAATACATTAAAATAAATCTATTAGCTCATTTATCATGAAAAAACAAAAACAGCATTTCATTATTTTTGACGCTATATATATATACATATATATACACTTTTGTCGTTCGACCGCTTTGTTACTTTATGTTTCTGAATGAATAGCGAAATGAATGGAGATAGTCGTAATTTTTTTTTTCAGAAGGTGGTACCAGTCATTGTTTTCAATGTTTATGCAATTAAATGGATAAATACACACTGATAAATGAAGTGGAGCACTAAAGAAATTTTGTTGACCGTTAAATGCTTATGAAATTAAACGGTAATATAATGTAAGAAAGCGCTATGCGAAAAATGCAGTTTCATTGAATAGATGAAACGTTGTGCAAATGTTAATAATGTATCTGCTTTGACTCATAATCATGTGCTTATTAGGAAAGTTGATGTACTGTTATAAATATTTATTTTTGCAGCTGCTTAAAAAAAATATGCGTTTAATGAAATGATATATGCAGTACGTTATGTAATTTTATGTAATTTCCTCATGAAGCTTTTGAAAATTTAAACTTTTTAAAAATAAATCTGATTGAAAGTTTAGTAAATTATTGTCTACTTTTATTAGGACAAATGAAAGACATACACAATTGTTATTACATTTACGTATATTAGTCAATCTGCTTCGGACGAATCCATTCGAAGAGAATTTTGTTTTTATACCGGCAAAGGAAAAAAGAAATCATTTTAAAAATATACAATTAAATATTCGAGTAAAAATGCCCCTTCAGAACAGTATATATTTTAAATAAATCGATCAAAATATAATGTTTCTTTTTTTGTTACACTTTCACATCCGCAATAAGATTAAATCTGAAAAAAAAGCTGATTCAAACTAATCGCCAATTGAAAACGCACACAATCCTCGTAAAGCAGTGGAACAAAAGCAAAAGTGTGTTTCCTTTTATAGTTGTATAGTTACAGTATATATAAGTAGGCATCGTGTGTTCACATAAATCTATTCAACATCTATGATATACAATATATATAATATATATTTTTTTATAAGGCCGCAATTTACATAATATAATAAAACTTTATAACAATGCACATAAAAATTTTTCAATTATTGCGGTTGCTTTCTCAATACCATATACATATAGTTGGTGCTAATCACACAATTCAGTGATTAAAATTACATTGGACACATTACTTTCATAATAATTCGATAAATGCATGACTATGAACGAGTCGCTTTTGTAGAGCAGTAGCTGTCTTTATTTGACTACAAAGAGATCAGAACAGGGAATGTATTGGTCAAAAAAGCAATTAAACATACTACTTTTAAGTACCTTAAGTAAGTACGTGCTTGTTAAACTTTCTCTTTAATACTGCGTCAAAAATAAAGGAATTTAATGACAATAAATTTCAATTCTTTATTTACAAGTATCTAAAATAATTTTCTAAGCCGATTTAATCGTTGTGTGATGAAGTTTTTTAAAAAAAACTTCGCGATCATGTAAATAAAGATGAATTTTCATTCGTACATTTCGACTCGCCTTATACTTCAACTAATCTCACTACATTATTTAAAAAAAAGATGATTTTTTACTTGGTAAAAAAATGGACAACAGTCTTTGCTGCACCAACGTAAGTACAAGTTAATATATTTTAAGGCACGTTTAAAATTTCTTGTGGCAATCGGTGTAAAAAAAGGAATTTTTCAATCAGGCCACGTTTTCTCGTGTAATAAAATTTTCCTAAATACGTGTATACTCCAGTCTTAAGATGTTTCTCGAAAATGATCGATCAGGAAGAAAATTCGTAGACTTACGAAATTTTATAGATATCCTTTCGACATCACAGATTAGAGATGTTATTAAGGAATGTTACATTATTTTGCATTAATATAGTTAAAAAAAACTGCCTTTCAAGAAACATGGCACACGATCCAGCAGAGCCTGAAAAATTTTCAAAAAGTTCGATGCAACTTCATTCTCCGAAGTTCACAACGAGATATATCTACAAGGTAATAGTAAACATTATAAAGTGGAAAAGAAGCAGTGGTAGCACCAGTAAGGAAAATTGCTCAACGCGGCAGAAGTAACATTTAGTTTTTTTTCCGGTGATGCGGCGACATGCCTTCGTTGGATGCAAATATCAAATTTGACATTAAAATCAGCAACTGTTATATAAATAGTAATACTATGTCGCGTATTCCTCTTACTTTAAGCTAGCAGGTAAAACGTGCTGAGGCTTTTGGACCTACAGCTGAGTTGTAATGACTGTCTTGCGAGTTATTACAGTGTGCTTTGCAGGACTTTGAGTAGTTGTCGGCGATTGAGCTGGATCCGCAACCAACCAGGGACTAATATCTGAAGCTGCTGGTCCATCATCCTATTAAAAATGGAATAAACAATAAGTAAACAATAGAGTATTTTGATATATCCGCCAATTTTAGGAAAAAAAAGTTCTCTTTACTCTTATTTTGTATCATCAGATTCAATATAAAAATACTGCAAGAGCTGAAATCTGATAAATACGCTTTTAAGCAACGGAAAGCGAAATTTCAAACTTTTAATAAAAACTTTTAAAATATAACAGTGAAATATTATATTCTCAGCAAACATTACTTCGAAATTCAGACTAATAAAAAACTGACAAATCACTAGCAATAAAGTGCTGCCAAATAGACGGTACGATACGAAAAAACATAGCGCAAGCGGTGAATCTTACTTTGTGAGTCAGGGTAGTAGTGGTAGTTTGTATCTCCTCGGTCTTGACGACTCTGGTGGTATTGTTAACTGGCGCATCGGTGTTGTCCTCGACGGGAGTAATCTCCAAGACCGGGGACTTCGGTGGCACCGGCTGCACGGGCGTTGGCGACGGGGTGGTCGGAATTGACGCTGGAGTCGCGGTGGTCGTACTCATGTCGGAGGCGAAGGGATTGAGCAGCCCAAAGAACGGATTGGAGTCGATGAAAGGATTCGTATTGACCTTCTTCTCCTCGACTGGTGTAACCGTTGGAGCTACCTTCGGCTCCTCGAACGCCACCTCCTCGACAGGCTCGGGTTCCTCCGCGGTTACCGTGCTCGTGAATGGATTAAACGGGTTCTGAGAGGACGGCCGATTGGCCACTTTCGGACTGAAAGGCGTAGTCTTCTGTTGTATCTTGCCCCAGCTGTCGAGCGAGAAGTGCGTGACAGTTACTGCGTCATCCGCTGGCGTGGGACTCGTGGAAGCACCGCTCACCGATAGCGTCAGCTTGTCGCCGCCCTAGATAGCAGGAGAAGCAGAAAAGCGACAACATTTAAACAGGGTACATACACCTCGAGTTGAATTCTATTGGAGTTTCTTTCTTCTATTACTTATTCTGCTCGAAAGAAAATATTCTTCTTTTTTTTTCAAACTAGCTTCTAAGGTTTATTTTATTGTATTTAAGGGCTCAAGGTGTAAGCCCACCCCTCAGGCTAGCAACACAAAGCAATAACATAAAATATCAAACCAGTGAACGCAAAAACGACATATTTTAACAGCAGCAAAAAAAAAAACACAGTAATAAAATTTTGATCGACAGCGACACTTACCACTGAGACGATGGTGGCGGCATCAGCAGCGTGTTGTGTCTTATCAGCGACAACGGACGGAGTTTCAACAGTTGATATGGAAACCAAATTGGAATTCTTTCCCTGCTCCAATGCCTTAGCTTTAAGAATATTGCACTTGAGAGATTCCGGAGGAATCGGTGTACGTGCGGGTAGCGAGGTAGCACCGACCACTTGATTATTAGGAACCGGCGTGGACGGTTGACAAGACACGTTCTCTATAGTCAAGCTAGTCTTCATGGATTCGTTCTCCTTCTGATTGCTGGCTGCGGAAGTAGTTGTATTTCTAGGCTCGGGTGGCTGCTGCTCTTTAGCAAGCGATTTGAGGAGCGAATCGACCAACGGCGATGACGTTCCATGGATGCTGCTCGCATCCGAGGAAGACTTTGTACTGCTACATCTGCTTGGTTGTCTTTCCAATTGTTCTTCTTCGGCTGAAAATAATATTAATTTAGTACTCATGTAATGTACATTAATTAAAGGAATATCAAAAAACTGCTATCGTAGAAATGCTTTTAGCGTCGTTTATATCGGCTAATCTTGTTGATAAGAGAAAAAATTAAAAATGTTTCTGATAAATGACGATAATTTTTAGTAATAAAGTGATAACGTTATTTTTACCCGATGATGGTTGTGGAGTTTGATCTTGAACTTGACGCTGTCTGTCCCGTAAAACATGGCTTTGCCTGCGAGCGTAACGTTGACTTGGTCTTCGTTCGAATTGCACTGTACGCCGAGCGCGATTCAATTGAGTCGTTTGAAATTCAGTCTTCCCGCTATAACGGAAGCGAGAGCCCATTCGGAACAAGTTTTGTCGTCCACTGGCACCCTTCACTGGCGCACGGAGTCTGAAGAAGGCGTGATGCTCGACCGCACACTTCCATAAATGCTTGCAGGCTTTCTCGTTGGACAGCCGAAAAACGAAGGTATGCTCTTGCTCGCCTCGTCCTTCATCATCCTCCTCGACCACGACTAGAGTTAATTTTTTCTTTTTAAAATCTAATCGTCCAATTTTAGGCCAGAAAAATAGCCCGATTTTTTGGCTCCCCTCGAAAACTAAAATCCCTGTGGGCGTTAAGCCAAGGGAGTATTCACAGGAGTCTTTTCCCATGACTGTGTGCATGTCCACACCGTACATATCCAGCCATTTGGCTTTGCTCAGGTACGCAGATTCCGCTTGAGCTGGGCTAAGTCCAGAACATTTTTTGTACTCTTCTAAGATTTCCAGTTCCATTTGTTCGGTTTGACTTGGTACAAACCGAAATTCAGATACTGTTGCTGCCGTGTGTACAGTCGCATCATAGTCACCAAGTTCAGCTGAGTAAGAATAAGGACATGTTTATATTGGAATGTTTATATTATATATATATATATATAGTGGAAAAGTACTGGACTATGTACCAATAAAAATGATTGAAATAAAAGTTATTTGAATACTTACATTGCAAAGTTAAGGCAGCAAGCTGTACTGCTGTTTGATGAGGACAATGCAACTTTCCTTCAAGAAGGTCCTGTTTAAGTTGCAAGAAAAATTGATATCTTGTCAATTCTTCCCTTAAAGTATTTGGTTCTGATGAGTAAAATTTAACTTTTAGTCTTAATGTATATGGTGGTCCAACTACAACAAATAAATTTCACATATTAATATATCTTTCCTATTCAATTATCTTTCTTTTTAAAAAAATGATTAATGCTTTTATATAACGTACTCTTGACTTGTTTCTTTATAGGTTTTGTTGGATCGAGCCAATGCTGCACATTATTACTGTCAGTATACTGCAATCCAAAGTAATCCTTCTCAATCAAATCCAGACTATAAAACACCTGTTCGTACAGATCGCTGGCCAATGCTTTTTTCTAAACAAAACAAATCAACAAAACAAAATCAGTATAAAGCGTCTGCTTTCCTCGCAAGTTCAATACACGCAAAGTAAAAAAAAAAAAAGTCGTCGGACAAAGTAAAATAAGCATAAACGATCGAAACTCACCGACAGCTCAATGGGCAGATCGGCGCCATCCAGCAGAATAACCCGACACTGTACGACATTCTTGTTGTTCAGTAACCGTTGGTTTTTGATCTGCGACGAGCCAGTCTGGGCGACGCCGCGGCCCCGGCGCCTCGACAGGAACCTCAGCATTATTCCGTGCGCTCGCCGCGTCGCTCGCCGTCCTCGATTCCCGTGTCCGCAGTGGATCCTCGGCTAGGCCCAGGGCGCTCCGCCCTCCATGCTCCGTCTCTATCCGGCGCGGCGTGTCCAAGACAGCCCGAACCACGTCCGCGAGGCGCTATCGCGGCAACACCCCCGCAGCAGTCGCGGCCCAGGCGCGACACTCATCGACGCCTCCGTGCAATGCGCGCGCGACACCTCCCTCCTCTGCCTCGGCTCTTCGCTTGCGCAAGGTGTGCTACCGTACGCGAGCGGGATCCTCGGGTGACGGCCGACGCGCGTCCGTAGTGGCCGCGATCATGACAGAATGCTGCGGGGCGCTCGGCGGGCTGGACGCGAGTGCGAGGTGCCACAGGCGCGGCTGGCTGGGCGCGCAACCGGACAGAAAAACGGTTTACGTATATACGCGTGTGTCTCGCGCGTAGATAAGCGACTCCGCAGCCTGCCGTCGAGAGTTCGAGACTGCGGCGGCGGCGGCGGCGGCTGGTCAACGGCGGCGATAGAACGACCGAGCGGAGTGAAAGTGCGGCCTGCGCATGCGCCCGCCACGACGCCCAGTCTCGCTCCGGTTTTAGACGATTTCATGACTGTTTCTCACTTTGCGGCGGGCTCATTGGTTGCGGCGTAGGCGATCGAGGAGCTGCCATTTTGGCCTACGTCACGGGACCCACTCGCGATGAGTTCAAAATATATTAGCACTGGAGGTAAATATAGCATTAGTGTACTGTAATTTGTACTGCTATTACCGTTTATTGGCGTTTTTTTTATCAATATGACTGTTTTCACTCGCTTTGCTTGCTTCTAATTCATTATTAATTAACCCGCGGTTTAGATATTTTGTGTTAGGATTTTCGCTTATGCTGGAAAGCTGGAATGGTCTATTATTTTGTTTCTTTCTTATAGGACAATGAGCAAGTGCGAGATAATAGTATCCATTGAGAAATATACAAGAATTATAGGGAAACGTTATAAATTGTTGTAAAATTATGGCCAAAGATTGCAAATAAATTAAGTATACAAAAGGTATTTAGTTAATTATTATTATTTAATCTCATTTAAGTAAAGTATGAAATCTTTTAATGAATTTTTAATAAATGCTTTTAATGTTTGCAGGATGTATACTATTAATTATTTCGATGAATATAAGTATACTACTCGAATTTAAGTAAAAATTACCAAAAGTTATTAATAAATTGAAAGCAAGAAATTTATTTGTACCAGGAATCCAATGATCCAGGATTAGAAATGTAGGTACTGGAGTGCTGCCATACGAGAAGGGCAGCTTGACAGAGTTTGGTAATTAGGTATACGACTTGTCTTTTATAGGAATACGATATATATTTATTCAGTATTGTACACTGTTCTCGCAGAAGCGAGGCATACGCGATTATTATTTCTTTTCGTAAAAAAGGCGAGCAAAAAATGTAGCTTGTACGTGTGATTGACCTGACTGCAGTTATCTTTTTTCTTTTGTAGTAAAATAGAACATTTCAACATCGCACTTTTCTCTTTTTTTTTAATTGTTAATCGGCATTTGTTACGTACTTCATCCATCAAAATATTTACAACTTAATCTAAAAGTACCACTATCATGTAGACGTATACATACATGAGAAACAACTTAATTCTTGTACACGAAGTTTGACTGACAATCATTCCATCATAACGATAATAACAAAAAATTCATTTGTCACATTTAAAAAATATTTTAGCATTATTGGCCACTTATTCATTTTTAAGGATAGGAATATAGCAGCTTTTTAAACTTGTGTACAAGCAAGTTTTTTTTTCAACAAAACTTAAGATAAACTAAAGCTTTAACAATGCCAAATACAACTGCAAACAAAACTACTTTGCTGCTGACTATAATTAAAAGGAACAAATCTTGGTCCTCCGTCATTTGAATGATTCCGGAGTTTGTGCTCACAAATTTACAATTGCTTACTTAGCGATAATCTTTGTAAGCTATTTTTACAATTAAGAAAAGAAATTCTTAAACTTAAAAAAAAAACTTTAAAATGCCACGTTATAGAACTGAAACGTAAATCTTAACACACAATATACTTCATTTACTCAGTTTTTAAGTAGGCTTATTTAATGTTCATAAGAATACTGTAGTTTAGGTGGATACATTTTATGGCAATTACCATTAAAGCTCTTGTTCAGTGCAATAATAAGTTAAACTGTTTTAAATTGTCATTGTCATACACATTTTTTTTATTTTCAGGATTATCCAATGTTTTGTAAACGAAATTTAATAAGATCCCTGATTATAAGTTACGGTACTTCAATGCCATTGACCTTATTATTGAATTTAAAAATATAAGCTATATCCATCTATCGTTAGATATTCATGAGCGTGTTCAAAAAATATAAATTTCTAGATTCAATAACTTGTCAATGATTTTCGATTAATTCACAACGATTTTTGCACCGTCGCTGTGTAGTATAAAAATTGCTATTTTTTTTCTTCGAGTACACAAAATCTTATCACAATGAGTGTATCAAAAAATGTCCAAGTCGGTCAAGTCTCGTGTGATCGTCGGAAAGCTACTTCCGACAAAGAGATGCAATGTAACAAAACTTGGCGTAATGATTTGGCAGTGATGTAGCTAGAACTCGCGAGCTTTCCATCTCTCGCGCTCCTTTTGAGATATCCGCATACAAAAACACTGATACTTATATCAAAGAAAAACTCTCGTGCGACCTCATCACGTCTTTCTATGATTGTGCATATAAATACTCGCGTTACAGTGAGCGTAGATGTCCACTACTCCGCGGCCTTAGCGTTCTTAGGCTGCGCCTCGGCCTGCGCGGAAGAGAGGACTCTGAGGAAGTTGCCGAATTGCTCAGCAGCGATAGGGTTGCTGGGCCACTCATTCGAAGGGAAGACGGCGAGGAATCGCTTCTGTAACACTTCGGAGCTCATTGCTTTTTTTAACTCGGCGGCGTCCACCTTGTCATCGATCTTCGTGTTCTCGCTCGCAGCCTCGTCAGCCGCCTTGGGTTCGGCGGCTGTTTTCGAACTTGGTGGCTCGGTCTTGATCTCCGGCGGGTTTGGCTTTGTACTATCGGCTGGATTGCTCTCTGACACTGCGGAACTGGAATCTGGACTTTCTGGAGATTTGCTATTCCCATTGGTACTTGTCACCTCGGGGCTTGTCAACTTCGCGGTCGTCGGTTCGGTACTTTTGCTATTGTTGTTACTGCTGCTGCTGCTGCTTTCCGTGGCAATCTGGGTTGGAGCGGGGGGTGGCGATGGGGACGCTGTCGAGGTAACTCGAGGACTCGCCGAACCCTGCTGAGAGTTACTGCACTCTTCTGTGGACGAGGCACAGTTTTCGTTCTGTTCAAAGTCTGCTTTCGTAGGAGCTGTAATTTAATGAACTCGTTAAATGTCTGATAAAACAGCTGATAATTTATTTAAAAATTGTTAATCACCTTCTTTCGGATTCTCCTTCGTCTTGCTCTTTTGTTGTGCAGTGTTGCTATCGGTAATCCTAGCTGAATTCTCGTTTTCAGTAGGGGGGTTCGTCCTATCTACGCTCTTCCGCTCGACCGTACTTACGGCTGGCTTGATCGTGAGTCCAGGCAACGGCGGCTTTGCTAATGGCACAGCGAAGGAGCCAACCGACGAGCGGGCTGGTTTAAGTGGAGCACACTGAGCCGCCAGATGACTCTTGGTTACCTGCATACCAGGAGGAAGGCCTCCGACGGTGTTAGTACCAGTGTTTCCCTCTTTCGAGGCCGAGGCAACAGCAGCCGCGGCTGCTGCTATTCGCATGCGCGAGTCCATGTGGAACTGCTCCAGACTGGGCGCTTGGCTCAACGCAAATAACGACTGCAAACTTGGGAAGACTGAGGAAAGATTTTGTGGCGATCGATTGTTGGGCGTCGGACTGGAGAAGCAGGACGCGTAGACAGGTGTCCGCGTGGGTGTCGGGATGTCGCTCATTCGATGGACCGCAGGTGTTCGTGATCCTGGAGGCGCGCGGTAGAATCTCTGACCACCTGCCAGAGTTACAACTTGACCGTTTGCTGGATAATTCGCCAAATCGTCTTTGTTTGGTGGTTTCGGACTGTTTGCTTGAGACTGAAATTAATAGTGTAATTTTAATCTTACGGTAGATCATTATTATCATCATATTTTTACGTTGAATATTAGCATATGACATTTAGTTAATCTTTTTTTTTTTATTTAAATCTAATTTACCCAAGTAGGTGGTTTTGGTTTGAGTTTTGCAGGCGGTGTGGGAATTCTTAAAGGATGTAGATCCATCTTCTTTGTAGCACTCAAATCCAAGATATTCCTCGACTGCTGTTGTAATTGTTGTTGAAGTTGATGTTGTTGCGGTTTAGGCTGCAATGGCTGTTGTTGAGGCTGCGGTTGCTGCTGTCGCTGTGGTGTATTTATTTCTTCCTTTTTTCTTTTAGCTGGTTGCGCTTGCTCCATAGGTGGTGGCGGTCTGCCCTTCGCCTTAGCGTTCGTCGGAGGTACACGCATTTGACCTGCCTTAAGTGCCTTAAGAACCCGCGGATCCACTGATTTGTCGTTCAAAGTGATTGTCGGATTCAATTTGTCCAAGCTACTTTGATTGTCTTTCGCTCCTCTTATCTCTAACTGAGAGTCGCCGTTGCGGCTCGGCGATTTCGGCGCTGTAAGGGTTATGCTGAGGCTGGCAGGGATATTCAGACCGCAGCCATCCAGCATATTCCGCGTGTCGTTGGAGATCATTACTGAGGGAGAAGCGGTCTTTGGAGACGTAGAGCTGACTGTTGGTGAGGATGGAACTGGCGTTGGTGCATTCACGTTTACATTCGACACATTTCCAGCGGGACTCGGCAGATTCTGCGAAGGCTAATCGAATCATATCGTTAGATTATTGTATTTTTCAATTACTGAAAATATAAATGCCCGTGTAACTTACCCTAGCAGGACTTGGAGGAGGTTTCAGGTAGAGCATCGGTTTGGTCTGATTTCTATAACACTTGACCGCCGCACCGCCCCTGGCTGAGTTCACTCCAGCTCGCTTGCCCGCTTGATACTGTTGTTGCTTCTTTTTCAATTCAAAAATCGGTAGACCCGGTGGACACTTTCTCTTGACTGCTCCAGCTGGTACCACGGTAGGCGGATCATTAGGGAACGCATATACGTCGATCGGCTGCTGCTGCTGTTGCTGTTCCTGACTGCTACTGACCTGCGGTGGATTATTTTCTCCACCAGACAGCTGCTTGGCATCGCTCAATCTCTCCGCTATGTTCGTTGAGCTCAGCTTTTGCTTCTTCGCTGGATTGCCCTCCTGCTCCTTAGCAGATGTATTATTGACTTCTTGGATCTCTTTCGAAGCCTCCAACGTAGGCATAGACTGTTTATTCACAGTCAGCTTTTGCTTCTTCGCCGGATTGCCTTCCTGCTCCTTAGCAGATGTATTATTGACTTCTTGGATCTCTTTCGAAGCCTCCTTCGTAGGCATAGACTGTTTATTCACAGTCAGCTTTTGCTTCTTCGCCGGATTGCCCTCCTGCTCCTTAGCAGATGTATTGACTTCTTGGATCTCTTTCGAAGCCTCCTTCGTAGGCATAGACTGTTTATTCACAGTCAGCCTAAAGCCCTGCAGGAATTGCTTCTTGTCGGTTAGCTGTTCGGACGGTTTCCTAGGGGTGGATTGTTTCGCGGCCGGTTCCTGAGAGTCAGAGAAAGTGACCTGTTTGCGCTTCTGCTTCTCTTGCTTGTGCATATCCTGCACCTGCTCGACGATGCTGTTTGCTTTTTCGGCTTGCGGCGAGTTCTTCAGCAGCACGTTGCTAATAACCTTCGGCTTACCGCTACCCGGCGAACACTGCTTCAACGTGATTTTCACGCCGTTTGAATTCGCGCTGTCGCCAATGCTCACCACACTGAACTCGGCGGGCGCGGCTACTTTCTGTTGCTGCGGCTGCGGTGGCCGCTGCTCTTCTTGCGCGCCTGGCCGCAGCACCTGATACCTGCCGTCCGAATTCTTCATTATCTTGATCGGCGTTTTTACTTGCTTCTCGGACTCCGATTTCGCTTCGTCGATCTTCGGCGGCGGTGCCGATCGCTTGGCCAGCAATTCCGTGGGCTTTTTAACGTTGCCTTCGCTCTTGGGTGACTCGATCTTTGGCGACGACTTTTCATTCATCACGGCTGGCTTTGACGGCTCGTTCGGTTGAGCGTTTACGTCCTTGGGCTGCTTCTCTTCCGGTTCGGCCGCCTGCTCACTCGTTACCGGCTGGCTTGCGCCCACACCAGGTGTAGAGGGCCTGTCGTTGGGCGGTGCCTCCAGCCTTTGCTCTTCTTGTGTTATGCGGTAGAAAAACCTGATCGGTGCATTCTAAAAAAATACATATTTTATTAATTATTTTTTCTTAAACAAAATAAGCTTTCGTTAAAAAAAATTGTAATAGTAAATTTTAAACTTTGTTAGTAGTTATTAGTTAGTAGTAGTTAGTAGTAATTAGTAGTAATTAGTAGTTAGTAGTTAGTAAACTTTGTTTCTTAAAAAAAACTCCATCGTAATTTTTAGTGAAACTTTTTCCAAAAGTCATTTAAATTCGTTGACTCACCCTCTTCCACGCAAAGATATAGGCAACGTCCATGAGAGTCCAGTGCTCGGGCAGCGGGGCGCACCTGTGACAGATGTCTATGTTGTAGCGCGTCACGTCGACGCTATACTTCATCGCGAGGAACTTCTTGAGGTGAGCGATGGTGACGAGGGCGGGACACTGGAGGTACCGGCGGTTGGCCACGCCGCCGTTGATCTTCGGTCTGGCGTTCAGCTCGACCTCGTTGTTGCTCGCCAACAGAGCCTGAGGATCCGCGCCCACCGGCAGGTACTCCAGACTCAGGCTGATCGCGTCCTCCGGCGCGAAAATAAGTCGGCCGCTCACGTCCTCGCCGCGCTGCTCCGGTGTCGCCGAGTCAGCTGTTGGCAATACATTTTTTTAGTCTTTTAGCACACTCTATTGCTGATCTTTGCTAAGCTGCTGTTTTTTTTTTCATTACCGCGAACTTTAATGTGCTCGAGTTTTCGTTTGATGTTTTTTTGAGGCTCAAAGAAAACTTGATACTTTCATTCAAATCGGTGTACTTTTGTTCTAAAGTGTTTTTTCTTTTATATAGAAAGTGCGAGAGGCTTAATTCAAAGATTATTTTTTTTTTGTCAGAAATGTTTTAGTGACTTTCTAAATATCTAATTATTTTCTTCTTTTATAAGTTGATCGTATCCAATTTTAGTTAGTTTTTGAATGGACAGCCCTTCTTTTATTTACATGTGTGAATCAATGAACAACATCTACAGTGTAATTGTAATTTGTGACAAGTGTGCGAAAGCACACTCGATTTAAATGATAATAGCGTAAACTTATTAATGTAGGAAAATAAAGTAAAATCGCACTTAAGCACACAACTTGCAAAATCGCACTATCGCCACTAGATAAATAAAATATATAATTGCATTAGCGAGAAAAACTCCTCGTCGCCGCAGAATTCGTTGCATCGCAATTCTGCTCGGACCTCCCACCCACCCCGTAACAATATCCAACCAAACAAAAGAAAACTGTTGCCAGATTTCGCTGTAGTACGTTCATATAATAAATACATAGCAAAACGAAGTAAAAAAAATAATAATCTATTCGAACGAAGGAAAAAAAATGCAGACAAACGTGAATTCAAACAAAACGGCCTTCTAGTTATAGCGCACTCGTGTGAATAAAAGGTGTCGTTGACAGAGTACAGCAAGGTAAATGTCGTGTGTATAGTCGTGTCGGATAGAAAAAAAAAACTTCGTGTGTCCGGTTCTTCCGAACCCGGCGTCTGTACATTGTACTGTTAACGCAGTCGTGGGGTAAAGAGTACCAGTTACAAAACAAAGTGAACATAATAATAATAATAAACAAAATTGAACTAAGGATAAAAGGTAATAATGCTGTCTATTTTTGTCGTTTGAGGTGCTTACCACCGGCAAGACGGTTCAGGCTTGCAGCGAATCCTGCAATCGATTAGAATCTATTTCATTTATGAGCTTGGGCGATGGTAAATTATTCCTAACAATAGATACTGCGATTATCCACGAGCGACGACCGGACGGATTTAGCGAGTCTGCCGGCGAATGTATTATGCAGATCCGCGCTCGGCTCCGGGACACTTTCGCCAATTTTTTTTTTTTTTTTTTTTTTAATTTCTTTTTATTTTCGTTCTCTTGCGGACGTGGAATATTATGTACAAAAAAAAAGAGAAAGAAAGAGAGGAAATAAATGAGGTTGACGCGGGAGTCGAGTTGTACAGGCATATATATATACGGCAGTCCGGAAGTGAGCCAGCGAATTTTGACAAGTCATTCCGCATAGGTTTCTGGCCTCGAGATATACAGTGCGCACGTGCGCGCCGATGAATTATATAGATCCGCGAGCGTGCTGCACTCGATATCTCGAGACTGCACGAGGATCGCGACGACGTAACGCGAGTTGCGCGGCGCTCGAAAATAGACGCGCGAACGACACATACCGTGCTCCGGGTGCTTGCTGTAGAATTCTCTTCTCTTTCGCATTTCTTTGTGATAGAGGCCCGGTACCAGCTTGTACACGATATCCTGCAGCGCCTTGTCCGCCCTATAGAGGTGAAAGTAATCGAACATTAGTATTTCTTTTTTTATCAATTTTTTATTTTACATTTGAGAGATATGTTCTCGTAAAAATTACTATACTATTTTGATATATATACTGAATTTTAATATATACTGAGGGACAGACTCGACAAATCAAAGTTTTACTAGAAAGTTTAGTAAAATTTGCTAGACACAGTAAATTTTACTATAAGTCTAACAAATTTTACAATACTCTGAGAAATTTTACTAAACTTTCTAGTAAAATTTTTTATTTTTCGAGTCTGTCCCTCAGTATATATTTATTTAACGTTTGCGTAAAATATTGCCACAAAATTAGAAATAATTATAGCTTCATCTTTAGCAATAATTACGATAAAACTCTTTTTATCTTGTAGTCCGTTTTCTCTCATTAGTAATGAGCAAATCCACGAAACTTTTAACTTTTGGAAACCGGAGTATATAACAATTCAGAACTCTACTATTCAAGTTGCTAAGGTAGCACACTCTCTGGCCAGGGTTTAAATTACTTTAGTATATAAGCAGAATATTTCCTCAAATTTTAGAGTCGATCGGAAAATACTTCTTTAAGTTGTATAATTTTATACGTCAAAAATGGTGTCTTTTTCATAGTTTTATACGCGACGTTCTTAGCATAAATAAAAAAT